>CALYLW010000775.1:0-248053 GCA_944989445.1 Ampullaceana balthica | reverse complement strand
ATGTCAGACACATTCATCGAGTCACTGAGCAAAGATGTCAGACACATTCATTGAGCCATAGGGGTAAAATGTAAGATTCATTCATTGAATTACAGAGCCATAAACATATCAGAGACTTTTATGAAACCGGCAGTGATCTCGTTTTACCCCAATATCTGGTCTTTCACTCGTTAAAAATGAATGACGTCTTCATCTCCTGAGGTTTCTATTGTTCAACACTCCAGTTGCCCACCATGGGGAGGAGCTCCGTGCATAAACATTATTTGAAGCGCAAAATTGCAAAAATGGAAAACAATACTCTCACGCCCGTCATTATCAAGTACACTGACTTCTCACAATGGAAGGCAGACAAGAAGCTACTGTCATGGAATCTGCTGCATTGTGGGTAATTTGTTACTGGCTTGACTTTCCTGTCACGGTTTTTAGAAATAAATCAACAGAGAAAGCTCGGCAGATATGCCAATCGTACGACATTTTGGCACAGAGAAGAGTCAAAAAGCGTAAAAATATGTCAGGAAAGCTAAAAAAAATAGTAAGGTAACCCATTCTACGCCTGAATGCCAAAAGGGAAGAAGGAGAATTTGTATGTGTTTTTTCTTTCATGTGAAGCAAGAATATGGTTTTATCGCTATGTCTGAGTGTTCTATTACATTATTGTTGTGTTTTAAATCCAAAATAGAATTTAATCTCTTATTTATTATTAAAAGTTATATATATATATATATTTGTTATTCTATCCTCTGGTGTTTCTAGGTTTAGTAATGTTACTAATGATGTTATTATTCTCAGTTTAGAATATTTTCCAGTTTTGAAACTTGTTTGAAAAATTTTATGATTTATTAATATTTTCATTAGTAGATAGTCCCATACAGAAGATGCTTATTAGACACTGTAAAATGAATACCGTTTACTGACAATAAGCTAGTAGTAATTTCAGTGGATTATGCTTGCACTTGTTTTAGACATTCACATTTATAGAGCTGTTACCCTAGCCACACCCAACAATGGAAAGAAAATTTTTCTTGAAATCGAAATTAAGAAAAATAATATTAGAGATCCACAATGAGCTAAGAAAGGGTTAGTGCAAATGTTCACTTTAAGCTGCGCGATCGCGCAGATGTCCGACTAATGCCGCGCAGCAGTTTAGAATTACCGTGGAGAAATTGTTGTAAAATATTGCTCATAATATGTATGCTATTCAAATTTGCACACGAGTTTTTTTTAACTTTCACACGGATCACCGAACCTTAAAGGGAACATTGCTTTTAGTTAGTGCTATTTTAATTGAGTGATTCACTGTACATTACAATAGAACCTTAGAGGGAACATTGCTTTAAGTTAGTGCTATTTTAATTGAGTGATTCACTGTACATTACAATATTGTTATTGAGCAACTTTACACATTAAAGGAAGGAATTTTATTTAAAAAAAAACTATTTTAGTTTAACCTTAAAATCTAATCACTTTAATACATAAATACTAATTTTAAAACTTTATAAAAACAAAACATTGAAGTCAGGGGTCGGGAAACTTTTTGTCTGAGAGAGCAATAAACACCACTTATTTTGAAAAGTAATTATGTTAAAACTAAAAATTCAAGTAAATGTGTGCATATTGTGTAATTTCAACACTAAAAGTACATTCATTATGTCTCTGGATCCTTTTTAATGACAATTGTTATGCTGTTTTTTTATATGATATTAAGGTGTAGATCAAAGGAGTCTTGAATAAACATGTTTATTTTTTCGTCTTTTAAAAAAAAATAATGGAACATTTGTCTGAGAGCCAGATGCATCCATCAATAGAGCCATATCTGGCTCGCGAGCCATGGTTTCCCAACCCCTGGTGTAAGGGCTCCTCTATAAGGGCTCATCAATTAATTCAATTACGGAAGCCTGGAGGAATAGACTGCTTTTTGACCACAAACAACACGTTGGGTGCTAATCCTACTTGCCCCAGTCCCCCGGGGTTTGGGAACACACGCGGTACACGCCCCTGACGCAGACTATCATCTCTTTCAAATTCTTCATTTTTCTGATCGATGTATATTTACATCATCAAAAATTCAAATGCTTACGTGATATTTCCGCGGTACGATGTTGGTTCATAGCAGCCGCGCCTCCTGGTGCACAGAAGAATGAAACGAGAACTGAATATGACACGAAAGTGAGCACGAATGATGTCATGCAATTTTCAGCGACTCATCAAGTTAGAGAATGGCAAAAACTTCACAATTCACGCAGTAGAGTCGGTAACAATGTCAGTAACAGAAATGAGTATGGAGCTGCATCGTAAAACTATAGGTTACTCCGAGTATAAGGCAAAAGCCGACGAATTTTGTTGTCGAAATAAACAAGTCTTAAGTACAAGCTGTGGTGTAAGACTTTTTAAAAAATCATGATTAATCTTATTATTTCAAAACTATGACCAAGTCAATAATCGGTTTTTTGGTGCACTCAAAGATATTATTTTAATTATTTTTTTTACCAGCCTCTGCCATCGTTAGATAAAAATATAACATGTATTGACATTTATGTCAAGTTTGTATTTTTTAAATAACAATCTGTATACTTCAATTTAAGTGCATAAAGGTTTTTTTTAAATAAAAAATTGAAGCCGCTTGATCATTATGATGTTAACTGAGACGATGAGTCATGAAATGGCGTTGAGTTAGAATGTATTTTTTAATATATTTGTTATTTAGTAGTTAAAGTTTAGTCCTAGAAAAGACATAGAAAATTTTCATAACTTAATTGATTTATATATATTTAATACTAGTGTTATTACTCGTCAAAAATGACGGAAGTTTTCAAAATAAATACATTTCAGTTGAAATCTATATCTTTTGAAAAAATGCACATCAGAATAAAAAAAAATAATGTAATAGAGAACTTTCATTTATTTTATGTATTTTATTTTATTCATTTATTTTCAAACTGGCAACAAAGCCCGTCCAAGGACGTTCCGCCACCTTTCGGGGGCATGTTGTAACTCCCCTCCAACAGCCGTCTCGGTCGGCATACATGTGCATTACTCCAAAAATACTATTCATTATAGTTAAAATAAATAACTCGTAAAAACAGAGCTTTTGACTATAAATCCCAACGCACATAACTCAAAATAAAGTCTTGGAAGAAATACTGCTCCAAAAATAACTCGTTTTGAACGTCCGCGTAAACGTGTTCAATATGATTGTCTGTAGGAGTCATATGTGTTTGAGGGACCAATCGCTATCGATGACCGCAAGGAACATAGCCTTTTATTATAGAGGATTGCACAATTTTATGTGGAACGTTCGAAACGAGTTATTTTTGGTGCAGTAATTTGGTGCGCTGCTTTCTAAAATTAGTAGCGTCACGGACAGGACTGACATACAATGCAAATTATGTATGTTGATATTTTTTTTCAAAAATGTGTTATTTTATTGATAAATTGATTGAAATAACAGAAACAAATCAGAGCCTCAGTTTGACAGAGGTTACAGAGAATAGGAAACCACTTGCGACACGGATAAATTAAAAATGTTAATCAAACATTTCCAATGTAACCCATAGCAACATCAACTGAAAGAGACTCTGATCAGACGAGATCACGCGAGACAGCCGATACATCTTAATTGGGCACAGATGTTTGGACTTGTTCAAGATTGTATGGAATTATACCACAGGCGATAATCAATTGTATTACAAAGACAAACGCCCCCCACACTCTGAACGACTCTGATTATACGCCCTGATCCGGCCTGAATCCGGCACCCTAAATAGTGACTCTCCTTTAAAGTTCCCCTCAAAGCGATTCATCAAAAAGTTCATTAAACACCGACAACTTGTGAACATTGAACACTTCCTCGTGTTGCCATCAGGACCATAAGGTCATTCACTCAATCAGAACCACAGACGCACCTTATTAGTGTCTTCACTGGCCATCTCAGTGCTTCTGAAACATTCAACGATCAATATTTGAAATTGCTTCTGAAACCATAAAATAAGAAAAAGGAAGACACATTAAATCACCGACCCCTTGAATTCGCTGTTGATAGATTTGAACAGATTATGTGAATCATTGAGCTGAATATGCATCGGATTGGCTGAGTCACAAGACCGAGAAGGGTGGGGAGTGGAGGAGTTGGTCAGATTTGAAAGTAAGAACATTGATTCGTTTATGGGTGCTTTAATTATTGAGAAATGGTCTCGGTTTTAAACTAAAGGGCTACCCTTACTTTATAGCTTAGATTTGTAAGTATCAAGAAAGTGTTATTTTTAACGTCCGTGTATTCTCCTAGTGAAATCTTGTGTTGGAAGCATTGAGTTGAATGTGGTTCTTCGTCAGGCTGGCCCGGATGTGGTCGGTTGGATTAACATGGATTGAATGGCGGACACATAAAATGTTATATATACCATGTGACAGAGTTAGTTAGATCCAATGATTTAGAGGCGGACTCTTGATATGAGTATTGATATCTTGGCAAATATATTGAATGAGAAGATGATGAATGTTAAGGAAGACTTGGGACAGATGACTAAAGTAAAACGTAAGCAAGACTTTCGACAGATGACTAAATTAAAAACGTAAGAAAGACTTTGGACAGATGACTAAAGTGAAACGTAAGAAAGACTTTGGACAGATGACTGAAGTAAAAGGTAATAAAGACTTTGGACAGATGACTGAAGTAAAACGTAAGAAAGACTTTGGACAGATGACTGAAGTAAAACGTAAGAAAGAGTTTGGACAGATGACTAAAGTAAAACGTAAAAGGAAAAACAGATGAAACAGATTTTGCTAATTTTGTGGGACCAAGTTCAAGATACACATGTTTTTAGAATCTTTAGTCAACTTGCACCTCATGATTCCCTCAAAAATATGTGTGACCTCCTTTCTAGTTTATTTTAAATTGTAGCCTTATTAAACAAGCATTGAATCATTGTAATAATGTAATAATATAAAACAAACGGCTGAATTATAAATTAATGAAAACATTCTCAGGTTATGAGCGAGATTTTCGCCATGGAGTGATGAAGCGGTTAAGTAATTTATAGAAAAAGGAAATTTTAATTTATACTTTCCATAACATCACTGCGAAGGTCACTGTGAATAACGCTTTTCATTAAAAGCGTTTCTTCATAAATCAGTCCTTCATTTACATTGAATCGGTAAATGTTCACACTTACTATGTCATTATTTCATGTTAAACCAGATTAAGTTTTAAAAAAGTGTGGGGGGGGGATGTCAGATATTTATTTTATTTGCCAAATAGCTCGGATCGGATAACTGTTACCATTAGGGATTTAATAAGTACAGAGGTACCTCTAGATACGAATGCTTCAAGATACGAAGAATACAAGATACGAAAGTCCACTTGACGGATTTTTTGTTCCAAGATACGAAAAAATCCAAGATACGAATACCGCTCAGCTGACAACATTGGGCATACGGTGACTACCATCTATGATACCGTGACTACCATCTATGATACCGTGACTACCATCTATGATACCGTGACTACCATCTATGATACCGTGACTACCATCTATGATACCGTGACTACCATCTATGATACCGTGACTACCATCTATGATACCGTGACTACCATCTATGATACCGTGACTACCATCTATGCGTCACTAACATTGGGCATACCGTGACTACCATCTATGATACCGTGACTACCATCTATGATACCGTGACTACCATCTATGATACCGTGACTACCATCTATGATACCGTGACTACCATCTATGATACAGTGACTACCATCTATGATACCGTGACTACCATCTATGATACCGTGACTACCATCTATGATACCGTGACTACCATCTATGCGTCACTAACATTGGGCATACCGTGACTACCATCTATGCGTCACTAACAGTTCTTGCGTCGTTCAATGACATTTGCCTGACTCACTTCAGAAACATTGTAAAATGCAGTGAAGAACAAGCTTCCTGGGATCAACATTTGCTAAGAGACCATTTGTAAGAGAAGATTTCTTAAATATCTTTTTTTACGTGTGACATAAGATAGCTGATTGAGGCAAAGTAAATGAAAGGTGAAACAGAAAATTAGAACGCGCAAAACAAAAAAAGGTTTTTTCTTAAAAGTTGAGAAGTAACAACATTTTTTTAACGTAAGTTTGTTTATGTTACGTTTGTTTAGTTAACAGTTGTACGAAATGTGTTTATTTATCATTAATTCATGCAAAGTTTGAACATAACGTATTATGTTTATAAAGTTAAAGCGTTTCGTACGTAATGCCGCAATGGTTTCTGCCATCCGTTCTCCTCCCCTTCCACCATTTCCGACACCTCGCCACATAGCGAAAGGTACATTTGTATACATATTATTTGTCATTTATTTTATTCTGTTTTCATTGTTTTGTTATTGTTTATTTGTTTTATAATGTGTACTTTCAATGATTGGAGAAATCTACCTTGTTTTTCTATAGTTTTCTATGATATTTTAAATTTAGTGTTGTTTCTGTATTGCTTGGAACGGATGAAGTATTTTACATGTAAAAACTCGGTTTAAGATACGAAAAATCCAAGATACGAAAGCCACTTCAGAATGGATTAATTGCGTATCTCGAGTTACCACTGTATTACCATTAAATATATATATTACTAGGGGCAAGTACCCAGCTTCTCCCGGGTTTAACAACAACAGCAAAAACAACACAAAAGCAACAACAGCAACAACAGCAACAACAAAAAAAACAACACAAAAGCAACAACAGCAACAACAACAGCAACAACAACAAAAACAACAACAGCAACAACAACAAAAACAAAACAACAACAAAAACATCAACAACAAAACAATAACAAAGCAACAACAAAACAACAACAAAACAACAACTACAACAACAACAGCAACAACAACAAAGCAACAACAACAAAAGCAACAACAAAAGCAACAACAACAAATCAACAACAATAGCAAAACAATTATTTTATGGCGATAGTTACCTTCTTGTTAATCTCGACACCAAAATGTTTATTATTTTGCGTCATTATTTTACGTCTTAATTTTCAATAATTTTTATTTTATATAGCTCATATAAGGAAAAACTACATTTTGGGCCCCCGGCCCCCAGTATCTTATATATATGGAACGAAACCTGTTTAATAACCCTTCCGGTATAATTTTGTGTACGTGTACCAAATTTCACGTTATTTGGTTGTCTGGATCTTGAGTTATTAGGGAACAGACAGACAGACAGACAACAAATGCGGCTTATATATATAGAGACTAGGGGCAAGTACCCGGCTTCGCCCGGGTTTAACAACAGCAGCAACAAAAACAAAAAAAACAACAACTACAACAACAACAGCAACAACAACAAAGCAACAAAAACAAAACAACAACTACAACAACAACAGCAACAACAACAGCAACAACGACAAAACCAACAACAGCAACAGCAACAAAACAACAAAAACAAAACAACAACAAAAAAACAACAAAATCAACAACAAAACAACAATAAAACAACTACAACAACAACAGCAACAACAACAAAGCAACAACAACAGCAACAGCAACAACAACAGCAACAACAACAGCAACAACAACAAAAACAACAACAGCAACAACTACAAAAACAAAACATCAACAAAAAAATCAACAACAAAACAACAACAAAACAACAACTACAACAACAACAATAACAAAGCAACAACAACAAAACAACAACTACAACAACAAAACAACAAAAGCAACAACAACAAAGCAACAACAACAAAAAAATTATTTTATGGCGATAATCGCCTTCTTGTTAATCTCGACACCAAAATGTTTATTAATTTGCGTCATTATTTTACGTCTTAATTTTCAATAATTTTTATTTTATATAGCTCATATAGGGAAAAACTACATTTTGGGCCCCCGGGCCCCAGTATCTTATATGTAAGGAACGAAACCTGTTTAATAACCTTTCCGGTATAATTTTGTGTACGTGTACCAAATTTCACGTTATTTGGTTGTCTGGATCTCGAGTTATGAGGGAACAGGCAGACAACCAGACAGACAACAAATGCCTCTTATATATATAGAGATATGTTCGTGTCATAGAACCGCCAGTGAGTCAACCGTAAACCGCTAGGTCGTGAGCATGATAGTCCCAATCGACTAGGGTTGGTGTCACCCGGGGCGGCAGATCACGGTGTCACCCCCTAACGACTCAACCCATAGAACTCCTCCGAGTCTTTCAGTGGCAAATAACGGGAACATACAGAATTTTACATTTTGGTGTCACCCCTCTGATGGTGTCACCCGGGGCGGCCCGCCTCCTCCGCACCCACTAGTGACGCCACTGGTCCCAATAGAAGAGAGAATACCGTCTTAGACTGGTGATTATCTCCCTTGGACCATCAGCATTATTTTTAAACAAAATCTTATCAACGCTTTCAACGAAAAAAAAACATAGAAGGTCTAAATACAGAAGCATGTGTGTGTGTGTGGGGGGGGGTGAGGAAAAGTGGAGTTTGGGGGATGCTACTCCCAGGGAATAAATAGCAAAACTGTTCTGGCAAGTTCATAAATGAATAATTTCCCCTCTGCCAATCGTTGCTTGCGCCCCTTTACATAAAAAATTAAAAAAATATAAAAAAACACGGGGTCCACCTTCCTTTAGTGACCACACAAAAGGGGGAGACAATGCAAGAATCGGAGCGTGCTCACATCACTCCAAGGGTCGTTGTGGTGACGAGCTATTTGTGGTGGAAAACTCTCCGACCCTACTCAGAAACGTCTTCTGTTCTTAAACAACAGGCCTGAAAAGGTCGGGGGGGGGGTCGCTCGTCCAGTCAGTTATGGGAAGTGCTTTACTGTGACGAGGGGTGGGGGGGGCTTAAGATTTGCTTTTCTAATCATCTCAGTGTGCCGTGCGTTAACGATGACGACACGACAGGGGCGTACTCAAGTGGAATGCGACGTGTGAGGTGGCTGGCCAAGAAGAAAGTGTCAGGGAATGGGTTATAAGTGTTTTAATATCGGCAAATCCTAAAGGAATTACGTACAGTATTACAAGGGGAAGAGTATTAAGTCGCGCGGTGAAGGAAACAAGAAAACATATAATCAAGCGGTCATCAAGCATCTGTGGGACACCTCAAAACAATGCTAAGGCCGTTAGCCTGTTAAAACTGATTGATGAGGTAAATGAGGTGAATGAATGGTATTCGTTCGCCGAGTAAACGAAATCACTCTAAGAGGTATGTGACATCTTGGGGGCGGTGAATGGGATCTAACATAGAGATATGTGACATGTTGGAAGGGGTGAATGCCATCTTTCTTAGCGGTGTGTGACATCTTGCGGATAGTGTATGACATGTATCTTAGAAATATGTGACATCTTGGTGAGGGTGAGTGACATCTATTAAAAAAATATGTGATATCTTAGGGGGTAAATGACACATATAATAATGGTATGTGACATCTTAGGGGTGAAGGACATCTATCTTAATGACATTTGACATCTTGGGGAGGGTATATGACATCCATGGACAATTGTCAAATATTACAAGTACCAGCATCATCTTTACTATATATGAATTGGATTATTATTGATACAGGAAGTGTGTGGCCTCATGGGATTGACAGAAGGGAGGGGGGGAGGCAAGGGGAGACAGGGAAAGATAACTTGAGACTTGATCTGTTGTCTGCGCTGATTGTTTCGTACTGAATACTCTCCCATCATGGAGATGATAGCCATCGCGTCTGTCCGCACGAAAATGAAATCTTTAGTCTGAGAGTTAGTCCTCATCTCGTTTGATATTACTGAAAGGTTTGGCTACTCCACGGGAAGAGATTTGGACGCGATACAAACGGAGGAACCATTACATGATTAATGATTAAAACTGAATTGTTCTCCATGGATCTGAACAGCATTTATATTATGAAAGTGATATGCCTGTCATAGTTAAAGCTATTTTCATAACTACGACAACTATAAAAATGTATTGTTTTCAAATTGTCAAAGACATGTTTCGGATAATTTTACAAAGGCGAAGAGCAAATTTCCTTCTGCGCGATTTATCATGGGACCAATAAAATGTGGTTTTGATAACACACAACAAAGAGTATTTATTTCTTTCAACTGGCGGTTTCAAGGTTGGTGTATGTGTGTGTGTGTGTGTGTGTGGGTGGGTGTGGGGGTTGACTTGTCAACAGCAGCAATCTGACTGACGTTAACATAGCTGGATGCCTGGTGTTTTTTTAATACCGGTGGCCAGGGAGGAAAATGTAGTTTGGCAGGTAGGCCAACCTTCACAAGGCCCGCCCGCTGTCAGTCAACAAATGAACAGAACCTTTACATAACAGAATCGTACAATCACTTTTACATAACAGAATCGTACAATCACTTTTACATAACAGAATCGCACAATCACTTTTACATAACAGAATCGCACAATCTACTCCGCCATTGTTCAACCCCAATGACGTGCATCGTGGTAAGAAAAGGTTGTCAATAAAATATTAGCCACAACGATAAGAGAGGCTATAAATTATTGCGGTAATAGTGAAGTTGAGTTATATCTTATCTTATCTTATCTGTTGCAGACGCTCCTTCTATACAGAAGATTAATGGGTCCTACGCTTATCTTTGGTTTGTGTTTAGTCCTGCATTTTTATTAGAGATTTAAGCGTTGATAAAGTGTCCGTTTTCCTGGTTTCTTCAGGCAACCCATTCTTTTTATCAACCTTCTACCTTGTTGTATCAACTTTCGACCTTGCTATATCAAATATCTACCACGTTTTATAAAATTTCTACCTTGTTATGACAAGTTTATACGTTTATATTATTAACGGTCTTCATATTCATACAAAATGAATGTCTTTAATTCGCTGAAATAATTCTTGCTTTGTCAAGAAGAAACAAAAAACACCACACAAAAAATAAATAAATACCTAAATAAACTATGAAATTATTAGTTCAAAAACACGAAATTTACATAGCAATTCTCTAAGAGTGACACATCTTAGGGCCATCAGAAACAATAAACTTATTAGCCGAAAATAAGGTATTGGTATACAAATATCAAGTGTATAATTTACAACTATGGTATATCTACACAATTTTAAATCGATTCCTTTTCATAAATTAGATACAAAAATAAGACTGAACAAATAGAGATTGCTAATACCTCGAAGGTTATTTGCGAAATCGGATTAAAATTACAAATTTTAACGTGTCGCATTCAGTTATAAAGATAAGAAACATACGCACTCGTCAATAACAAAATATGTAATAAAAAGGGGAAGTTCGATTTTGTATAAGAAAGAGTTACTTACCTTGGAGGTATCTAATCGCCACACACATGATTTCACCAAAAATAAAGTTTTGAAGGAAAAGTGGAACCAAGGTGAAGGGCATGCAGAAGACCGCCAGAAGTAGGTCAGACACAGACAGGTTCAGCAGGAACACGTTGGTCACCGACCGCATCTTCTTGTTCTGGATGACAGTCACGATGACCAGGATGTTCCCGACCACGGACAGCAGGAAGATGATGACGTACATGGGGATCTGGAACTCAATGCTGAGGTCAGGCCCCATCTGGCCACGCCGGGGCAGCATTGTCCGGTTGGTGGTGCTCACATTGCCGGTAACATTGGTGCCGCTGAGGCTGCCGTAGAAATCGGCGCCGACGACGCTGCTGGAGTCGCCCTCCATGAATGTCGTATTGAAAATCTGGAAGATGTCGCTGTGGTTGAGGTAGTCCTGAGTGGAGGCAGACCAACTGACCAGCGGAGACGCCGTGTTGGATGTTCCGAGGTCTTGCGGCGGCGTTCCACGTACCACGGCGCCGGCGTCATCAGCGCTCGTGGATCCTGGTCGCCGCAGGAGAGGCGACACCGTAACGTTGCTGGCGTCGGACTCTGGAGCCTCCCACGGCGTCTGTGTGGGCGCAGCAGCGGCAGCATTCATAACTGGAGGAGGGGGAGAGGGCAATGGGCAAAGGTGGTGGTCACCATTGGAGACGTTTGTTGGTTTTAATTAGAGACCATACCGAAGAAATGAAGACATTTTTTGTTTTCTTACCCTGTCGCCGTGTATCGATTTACAAGACGATTTTATGGAATGTTTAATTATAAATAATTCCCTTGGAAGACAAACGGCTGGCGTACTTCGTCCTGCTGGGACAATGTCAATAATTGAAAATTTTAATTTCGTTATTTTTTTATATTTTTTAAAACTATTTTTTATCTGTTTTTGTATTTGTAAACGTGAGGACCAGGAAATAAGGCGTTCTTTATTTATAATCAATATTTTCTTTAGAAGCTGGAACAATGAAGTAAGGTCCGGGTGACGCCGATGGAGTTGGTTCTCTAAATAGTCGTGGTTCGTGGGTTGGTGTGACAAAGAGCTGTCCACCAAGTCCCTACAGCCTATAGCCCCACGTTATAGGCCTGGTACCTGGGAATAAAGAGAATCAGGCGATCAATGGTGAAATAAGCGGACTCTGTTTTATGAGTAAATAAAAAACAAACATTGAATTTAACTCAAAGCAATACTAAAACCCTCGCTGAAATACACTGTGGAAACAATGGCCAGAAACGTGACACTTGAAAGAAAGAAAATTTCTCATTAAACCAATGGCATCTTGTGGGACTTATTATGGGAGTGTGTCTATTAATTTCATTACAAATCGAGAGAAATAATTAAATTTTATTTTTCATTTTTTTTCGTTGTGACTCAAAAATAAAGCAACTACCAAAGAAGTTAATTTTAAATTTTTCACGCGTTTTACGTTACTCAATCCATACAAAGCCTGGTGTTTTATTCAAATGTTTCCTTTAATGCCTATGTGTTTCGAGTATAAACAATATAAGATCATGGGGCGCTTGGTCTAAGTGGTAGCACGCAGGACAGTCGAATCAAGTTCGAGTCTCGGTACTGGCAAGGCCCCCGGGGCATTGTGCTAGCCACACAATCCCTTGCTCGTTAGTGGTGGCTCAATTAAACTTGTGAACGCTACTTCACTTGCCCCATTGTCATGGTCTGAAAAAGGGGTTATTATGTTATTATGTTGTTATGTTGTTATGTTATTATGTTATTATGTTTTTATAATATAAGATTAGGATCGATACGCAAAAACCGATTGACTCTGCTTTAACCTGAATCAAAATGTTATACCAGAGGATAGAAGAACAAAGAGCAAAGTAGTAATAATACTTAAGGCAATTAATTCTAACTTGGAAATACAAGCAAAAAGACAATCTAATACAACCCTCAGATAGACATGGGACTATAAACACTATTTTTACTTTGTATACCAGAACATACTCATACAAATTCTCGTTCATAACTTCTGGAATTTGGACGTGAAATGGGTTTCCTGATCGAACCAGGAAAACCAACACTCTATCAACATTTAGAACATTAATACAAATGCAAGACTAGACATAAACCACGGAAAAGCGTAGGACGCAATAATATATTGTATTGAAGGAGCGTCTGTTACACATAAGATATAATGTTGTGAATAAATTGTGGTGAGGAATTTCTTTTTAGTGCCGTCCATAAAGTACGTCACGATATTTTTGACATTTTTAACCCCCCCCTTCCCCCCTCCCTCTATCACAAACTGTCACATATCCCCCCCCCCAAAGTACGTCACACTTTCGAACAAAAAATGTGTTTTATTAACAAGACAATTAAAATTTAATATCAAACACCGTGACATTACACGTGGCTGGACCCCCCTCCCCCTGTCACAAACTGTCACACTTTCTTACCCCCCCCCCTCTGGAGCGTGACGTACTTTATGGACGGCCCCTTAATCTTTTTAAAAATATAAAGACATCCTGTGATATGATACTAAAAATAGGACTTCCCAAGGATACATTGCGTTGTATGTCATTTGGCTCGTAATTTGTTCAACTAAAATTTAACAATGTAAAATAATTACACCTTCTATTAATTTAGAATATGAATTTAATGTAATAAAAACTATGTACAATTTGTTTTATATAGCATTTAAATCACCTTTTTATTTCCCAAGCATTGCAAATTATAAATACATTCATACATTATTCTTTATACATCATAATCTTCAAACGCCATTACATGGTGTATAGCTACACGTATTGACCATTACATATTGCAACATTTCATTCATACCCACAGCTGAACATTTCATAATAACTTTAAACGAGATACCAAAAACATACTTTGCATTTATCTCAATGCTACACATTCCTACTTCTAAAAAAAAATATATTTAAAAAAATTGGAAAGTTTTACATTCTTTAATGAAAACAGAGCATGTGGCTGACCTCTGACCTCAACTCGTTGGCCAACTGACGCAAGTTGGATTTTTATTGTATCCGGGATGCTTGCAAGTTTTGAATACGAGAATAAACTCTCAGACTGTTAAATGTAATGTATTTTTAACACAGTAGTTGGACAAGCGCGAATCAATCGAACATAATGCACGTCTATTCCCAGTAAGTTTTGGAAGCCAAGCTACTGCTTTATGAGAGTATGGAGTTTCTTAAGTTTTTTTCCTCGTAAATGTCCGTCCTACAGAGTCCCTTTAGGGTCTTTGGAAGCACTAGGCTCTCTCATATTCGTAGGCGCTAGGCTCGCTCATATTCGTAGGTACTAGGCTCTCCCATATTCGTAGGCGCTAGGCTCTCTCACATTCGTAGGCACTAGGCTCTCTCATATTCGTAGGCTCTAGGCTTTCTCATATTCTTAAGCCATATCAGCTCTCATATTACAAGGCCATAAGCCATTGTACCTCCAAAAATGGTTTAGCACCAGGCACCTTCATAATTCGTAGGCCCTAGGCCAGTGATGGCGAACATAAGCCACGCGTGCCAAAGTCAGCACACAGAGCCTCATCAGCCGGCACGCGACTAAAATATTATTTACTTAATCAAAGTCAAACCGCCATTTTCTGGTTTCTTACGAGAGTTGCCACTTTGCTATAAATAAGTGGGTTTTGGTGGAATTTTAGGCACGCGGCCCCAAAAAGGTTCGCCACCACTGACTTAGGGGGCCGTCCATAAATGACGTCACGCGCCATTTAGGGGGAGGGGGAGTCACGCATTTGTGACGAGGTGTGGCGAGGGGGAGGGGGTGTTAAAGAATTGTGACGTCACATAAAAAACGCGCTACTTTAAATAAAAGTTCCCCTTACATATTTGATTGCTTTCAATTTATTTAAGGACGTTTTTAATAGCTTCACACGTGATACGATATTAGAGTGCAAGCTTATACTAAATACATATTATTATTTAAGTGACAAAAAAAGTAATTTGCAGCATGGTAATTTGCCAAATGAAAAAATCTTGTTTTATTTATTTTTATTTTATTTTGGGGAGTGGCATCATACGAAAAAAAAGGGGGGGGGGCGTCTAACTTTTAATGACGAGGGGGGTGGGGGATAAAATCGGCCAAAATCGCGTGACGTCATGTATGGACGGCCCCTTAGTCAGTGTGCATACTGTTTCTAATTAAAAACTATTCGTCTTCATCTGAAATTTAAAATTAAATGTTATTTCAAAAATTGAATCACAGTAGTTTGGAATTATTTTAAAACTTCTGCCAGAGCAAGATCGTCATTATTGTTTGCTTCTCTTTAAGGCAGTAAAAATAAAGGAAAATAATAATGCCATAAAGGCACGAAACTCGCGTTAAAAATAAACCAAAAAGCACGCTGACACACTTTGTTTATTGTAACACACCAAAGCCCAGCTGAGTAGGCGGAGTTATGTCTATTGCTATAAGAAGAAGATCGTATAACCGAATTGTTACTTGTTAACCGAGATAAAACTTTTCGCCACAATGCTTTGTTCAGAAATATTCATTAACTAGACCTGTTAAATAAATTGGAGTCGAAATTTCTCAAGAAAATTGATGAACCAACAAAGAATAAATACGGAGGATACGAACCAACCGTGTACGGTACAGCATATATCAGGATCCTACGATAGAAATTTTTAAAAAATGCAATCTTCGCTGAGCAGGAAACTTAAAAAGAATGTCAAATGATAGAGGAGCAAAGAGGGTGCATCACCAAAACCCCAGAGGAAAACGGCTCAAGGGAAGATCTAGGCTTAGATGGATAGATGACGATGATGTAGAGAAAGATCTATAGCAACTGGGTATCCAATATTGGAGAAGAAAAGCGTTGATTAGGACTGAGTGGAAGGAGGTCGTGATGCAGGCCCAAGCCCTACATGGGCTGAGTGGAAGGAGGTCGTGAGCCAGACCCCAGCCCTACATGGGCTGATTTGAAGGAAGTAGTGAGGCATGCCCAAGCACTACATGGGCTGAGTGGAAGGAAGTAGTGAGGTAGGACCAAGCCCTACATGGGCTGAGTGGAAGGAAGTAGTGAGGTAGGACCAAGCCCTACATGGGCTGAGTGGAAGGAAGTAGTGAGGCAGGCCCAAGCCCTACATGGGCTGAGTGGAAGGAAGTAGTGAGGCAGGCCCAAGCCCTACATGGGCTGAGTGGAAGGAAGTAGTGAGGCAGGCCCAAGCCCTACATGGGCTGAGTGGAAGGAAGTAGTGAGGCAGGTCCAAGCCCTACATGGGCTGAGTGGAAGGAAGTAGTGAGGCAGGCCCAAGCCCTACATGGGCTGTAGCACCACAGGGATGGATGGAGACAAGGGGTAGTAAGATGTGTAGTATCTAAGGAACCGTCTAATTTTTTATTTAAAAATGTTAAGAACCGCATTGAAGCAAAATGTGTCCCGACCCCACAAGCCATGTAAAGTTATTCTTCTGATTCATTAAAAAATATTTGAATTTAATTATTTAAACATTTTAATTGTTTAAACACTAACCGTATGTTTAAGAAATATTTGCGTTACAGTTACACGATAAACACACATTGAAATATGTGCAATTTGTGAATATAAACACAGTGCAAATAGACTCATAATTATAGTGAACATTAATTGTTATTATTTTTCTGGGAGGCCTTGGAACTAGCAAGTTTCTTTAAATCCGGTTTGTAGCGAGTGGCTGTGGTGCGAAGTTCAATCAGAATAAGGTTGTTTAGCATGAGCAATATTCCAAGCAGTGGCATACGTTGCTTAAGTTTAAGTGACAGCTTTTTGCTGAAAGTAGAAAGTACTACTTAAGTAGTGTCTGCTGCTGACACATTCCTGACTTTAGCTGAGCAAGTTAGATTTTTCTTCATTCGGATCAAATCCAAATTATTTTCAACCCTTTGTTTTGGTCGTGCTTTATTTAAACCTTTATTTTTTATATTATATATTTCAACGAAAAGTTTTAATTTTATACGCAGTTCGCGAGCTGAAATGTGAACACAGAAGAGCCGCATTGAACTCGCGAGCCGTGAATTGGGCACCGTGGACTAGACCATTTGATAACCAGGGATCGTCTTTAAAATAATACACCTAAAAATTAAAGTAATATATATATTGACACTTGTTATATATACTGCAATTGGAGTTTGCCTCTTTGAAATTATGGCCAATTTTATTGGTAATTTCCAAATGATACAATGTAAAAGAAGTTTTAAAATTAAAGACAAACAACTGGCATAGCTGGGATGAATTATTTTCTCAAAAATCAAAAGTCTCTTTACAATTTAAGTAATGGTCGTATCCAACGGCTGATGTTAAACGTTTTACCCAAAGCATATACATGTTATAGATAGAGGTCTCTAGCTTGATAGAGGTCTCTAGCTTGATAGAGGTCTCTAGCTTAAAAGAGGTGTCTAACTTGATAGAGGTGTCTAACTTGATAGAGGTGTCAAACTTGATAGAGGTGTCTAGCTTGATATAGGTGTCTAACTTGATAGAGGTGTCTAACTTGATAGAGGTCTCTAGCTTGATAGAGGTGTCTAACTTGATAGAGGTCTCTAGCTTGATAGAGGTCTCTAGCTTGATAGAGGTCTCTAGCTTGATAGAGGTCTCTAACTTGATAGAGGTGTCTAAATTGATATAGGTCTCTAACTTGATAAAGGTGTATAACTTGATAGAGGCGTCTAACTTGATAGAGGTGTCAAACTTGATAGAGGTGTCTAACTTGATAGAGGTGTCTAACTTGATAGAGGTGTCTAGCTTGATAGAGGTGTCTAACTTGATAGAGGTGTCTAACTTGATAAAGGTGTCTAATTTGATAGAGGTGTCTAACTTGATAGAGGTGTCTAACTTTATAGAGGTTTCTAGCTTGATAGAGGTGTCTAACTTGATAGATGTGTCTAACTTGAAAGAGGTCTCTAACTTGATAGAGGTGTCTAAATTGATATAGGTCTCTAACTTGATAAAGGTGTATAACTTGATAGAGGCGTCTAACTTGATAGAGGTGTCTAACTTGATAGATGTCTCTTACTTGATAGAGGTCTCTAGCTTGATAGAGGTCTCTAGCTTGATAGAGGTGTCTAACTTGATTGAGGTGTCTAACTTGATAGATGTGTCTAACTTGATAGAGGTGTATAACTTGATAGAGGTGTCTAACTTGATAGAGGTGTCTAGCTTGATAGAGGTGTCTAACTTGATAGAGGTGTCTAACTTGATAGAGGTCTCGCACATAATAGATGTCTCTTACTTGATAGAGGTCTCTAGCTTGATAGAGGTGTCTAACTTGATTGAGGTGTCTAACGTGACAGAGGTGTCTAACTTGATAGAGGTGTCTAACTTGATAGAGGTGTCTAACTTAATAGAGGTGTCTAACTTGATACAGGTGTCCAACTTGATTGAGGTCTCTAACTTGATAGAGGTGTCTAACTTGATAGAGGTCTCTAGCTCGATAGAGGTCTCTAACTTGATAGAGGTATCTAGCTTGATAGAGGTCTCTTGCTTGATAGAGTTCTCTAACTTGATAGAGGTGTCTAACTTGATAGAGGTCTCTAGCTCGATAGAGGTCTCTAGTTTGATAGAGGTCTCTAGCTTGATAGAGGTCTCTAGCTTGATAGAGGTGTCTAACTTGATAGAGGTGTCTTACTTGATAGAGGTCTCTAACTTGATAGAGGTGTCTAACTTGATAGAGGTGTCTAGCTTTATAGAGGTCTCGTTCTTGATAGAGGTCTCTTAATTGATAGAGGTCTCTAGCTTGATAGAGGTGTCTAACGTGAAAAAGGTCTCTAACTTGATAGAGGTGTCTAACTTGAAAGATGTGTCTAACTTAATTGCGTTGTCTAACTTGATAGAGGTGTCTAACTTGATAGAGGTGTCTAACTTGATAGAGGTGTCTAGCTTGATAGATGTGTCTAACTTGATTGAGGTGACTAACTTGATTGAGGTCTCTAACTTGATAGAGGTCTCTAGCTTGATAGTGGTGTATAACTTGATAGAGGTGTCTAACTTGATAGAGGTCTCTAACTTGATAGAGGTATATAACTTGATAGAGGTGTCTAGCTTGATAGAGGTGTCTAGCTTGATAGAGGTGTCTAACTTGATAGAGGTGTCTAGCTTGATAGAGGTGTCTAGCTTGATAGAGGTGTCTAACTTGATAGAGTTGTCTAACTTGACAGAGGTCTCTAGCTTGATAGAGGTATATAACTTGATAGAGTTGTCTAGCTTGATAGAGGTGTCTAGCTTGATAGAGGTGTCTAACTTGATAGAGGTGTCTAACTTGATTGAGGTCTCTAACTTGATAGAGGTCTCTAGCTTGATAGAGGTATATAACTTGATAGAGGTGTCTAACTTGATATAGGTGTCTAGCTTGATAGAGGTGTCTAACGTGATAGAGGTGTCTAACTTGATAGAGGTGTCTAACTTGATAGAGGTCTCTAACTTGATAGAGGTGTCTAACCTGATAGAGGTGTCTAACTTGATAGAGGTGTCTAACTTGATAGAGGTCTCTAACTTGATAGAGGTCTCTAGCTTGATAGGGGTGTCTAACTTGATAGAGGTCTCTAGCTTGATAGAGGTCTCTAGCTTGATAGAGGTGTCTAACTTGATAGAGGTGTCTAACTTGGTAGAGGTGTCTAGCTTGATAGAGGTGTCTAACTTGGTAGAGGTGTCTAGCTTGATAGAGGTGTCTAACTTGATAGAGGTGTCTAACTTGATAGAGGTCTCTAGCTTGATAGAGGTGTCTAACTTGATAGAGGTCTCTAGCTTGATAGAGGTCTCTAGCTTGATAGAGGTCTCTAGCTTGATAGAGGTCTCTAGCTTAAAAGAGGTGTCTAACTTGATAGAGGTGTCTAACTTGATAGAGGTGTCAAACTTGATAGAGGTGTCTAGCTTGATAGAGGTGTCTAACTTGATAGAGGTGTCTAACTTGATAGAGGTCTCTAGCTTGATAGAGGTGTCTAACTTGATAGAGGTCTCTAGCTTGATAGAGGTCTCTAGCTTGATAGAGGTGTCTAACTTTATAGAGGTTTCTAGCTTGATAGAGGTATCTAACTTGATAGATGTGTCTAACTTGAAAGAGGTCTCTAACTTGATAGAGGTGTCTAAATTGATATAGGTCTCTAACTTGATAAAGGTGTATAACTTGATAGAGGCGTCTAACTTGATAGAGGTGTCTAACTTGATAGATGTCTCTTACTTGATAGAGGTCTCTAGCTTGATAGAGGTCTCTAGCTTGATAGAGGTGTCTAACTTGATTGAGGTGTCTAACTTGATAGATGTGTCTAACTTGATAGAGGTGTATAACTTGATAGAGGTGTCTAACTTGATAGAGGTGTCTAGCTTGATAGAGGTGTCTAACTTGATAGAGGTGTCTAACTTGATAGAGGTCTCGCACATAATAGATGTCTCTTACTTGATAGAGGTCTCTAGCTTGATAGAGGTGTCTAACTTGATTGAGGTGTCTAACGTGACAGAGGTGTCTAACTTGATAGAGGTGTCTAACTTGATAGAGGTGTCTAACTTAATAGAGGTGTCTAACTTGATACAGGTGTCCAACTTGATTGAGGTCTCTAACTTGATAGAGGTCTCTAGCTTGATAGAGGTCTCTAGCTTGATAGAGTTCTCTAACTTGATAGAGGTGTCTAACTTGATAGAGGTCTCTAGCTCGATAGAGGTCTCTAACTTGATAGAGGTATCTAGCTTGATAGAGGTCTCTTGCTTGATAGAGTTCTCTAACTTGATAGAGGTGTCTAACTTGATAGAGGTCTCTAGCTCGATAGAGGTCTCTAGTTTGATAGAGGTCTCTAGCTTGATAGAGGTCTCTAGCTTGATAGAGGTGTCTAACTTGATAGAGGTGTCTTACTTGATAGAGGTCTCTAACTTGATAGAGGTGTCTAACTTGATAGAGGTGTCTAGCTTTATAGAGGTCTCGTTCTTGATAGAGGTCTCTTAATTGATAGAGGTCTCTAGCTTGATAGAGGTGTCTAACGTGAAAAAGGTCTCTAACTTGATAGAGGTGTCTAACTTGAAAGATGTGTCTAACTTAATTGCGTTGTCTAACTTGATAGAGGTGTCTAACTTGATAGAGGTGTCTAACTTGATAGAGGTGTCTAGCTTGATAGATGTGTCTAACTTGATTGAGGTGACTAACTTGATTGAGGTCTCTAACTTGATAGAGGTCTCTAGCTTGATAGTGGTGTATAACTTGATAGAGGTGTCTAACTTGATAGAGGTCTCTAACTTGATAGAGGTATATAACTTGATAGAGGTGTCTAGCTTGATAGAGGTGTCTAGCTTGATAGAGGTGTCTAACTTGATAGAGGTGTCTAGCTTGATAGAGGTGTCTAGCTTGATAGAGGTGTCTAACTTGATAGAGTTGTCTAACTTGACAGAGGTCTCTAGCTTGATAGAGGTATATAACTTGATAGAGTTGTCTAGCTTGATAGAGGTGTCTAGCTTGATAGAGGTGTCTAACTTGATAGAGGTGTCTAACTTGATTGAGGTCTCTAACTTGATAGAGGTCTCTAGCTTGATAGAGGTATATAACTTGATAGAGGTGTCTAACTTGATATAGGTGTCTAGCTTGATAGAGGTGTCTAACGTGATAGAGGTGTCTAACTTGATAGAGGTGTCTAACTTGATAGAGGTCTCTAACTTGATAGAGGTGTCTAACCTGATAGAGGTGTCTAACTTGATAGAGGTGTCTAACTTGATAGAGGTCTCTAACTTGATAGAGGTCTCTAGCTTGATAGGGGTGTCTAACTTGATAGAGGTCTCTAGCTTGATAGAGGTCTCTAGCTTGATAGAGGTGTCTAACTTGATAGAGGTGTCTAACTTGGTAGAGGTGTCTAGCTTGATAGAGGTGTCTAACTTGGTAGAGGTGTCTAGCTTGATAGAGGTGTCTAACTTGATAGAGGTGTCTAACTTGATAGAGGTCTCTAGCTTGATAGAGGTGTCTAACTTGATAGAGGTCTCTAGCTTGATAGAGGTCTCTAGCTTGATAGAGGTCTCTAGCTTGATAGAGGTCTCTAGCTTAAAAGAGGTGTCTAACTTGATAGAGGTGTCTAACTTGATAGAGGTGTCAAACTTGATAGAGGTGTCTAGCTTGATAGAGGTGTCTAACTTGATAGAGGTGTCTAACTTGATAGAGGTCTCTAGCTTGATAGAGGTGTCTAACTTGATAGAGGTCTCTAGCTTGATAGAGGTCTCTAGCTTGATAGAGGTCTCTAGCTTGATAGAGGTCTCTAGCTTGATAGAGGTCTCTAGCTTGATAGAGGTGTCTAACTTGACAGAGGTCTCTAACTTGATAGAGGTCTCTAGCTTGATAGAAGTCTCTAGCTTGATAGAGGTGTCTAATTGACAGAGGTCTCTAGCTTGATAGAGGTGTCTAACTTGATAGAGGTGTCTAACTTGATAGAGGTGTCTAGCTTGATAGATGTGTCTAACTTGATAGAGGTGTCTAACTTGATAAAGGTGTCTAATTTGATAGAGGTGTCTAACTTGATAGAGGTGTCTAACTTTATAGAGGTTTCTAGCTTGATAGAGGTATCTAACTTGATAGATGTGTCTAACTTGATAGAGGTCTCTAACTTGATAGAGGTGTCTAAATTGATATAGGTCTCTAACTTGATAAAGGTGTATAACTTGATACAGGCGTCTAACTTGATAGAGGTGTCTAACTTGATAGATGTCTCTTACTTGATAGAGGTCTCTAGCTTGATATAGGTCTCTAACTTGATAGAGTGGTGTCTAACTTGATAGAGGTGTCTAACTTGATAGAGGTGTCTAGCTTGATAGAGGTGTCTAACTTGATAGAGGTGTCTAACTTGATAGAGGTCTCTCACATAATAGATGTCTCTTACTTGATAGAGGTCTCTAGCTTGATAGAGGTGTCTAACTTGATTGAGGTGTCTAACTTGATAGAGGTGTCTAACTTGATAGAGGTGTCTAACTTGATAGAGGTGTCTAACTTAATAGAGGTGTCTAACTTGATACAGGTGTCCAACTTGATTGAGGTCTCTAACTTGATAGAGGTCTCTAGCTTGATAGAGGTCTCTAGCTTGATAGAGTTCTCTAACTTGATAGAGGTGTCTAACTTGATAGAGGTCTCTAGCTCGATAGAGGTCTCTAACTTGATAGAGGTATCTAGCTTGATAGAGGTCTCTAGCTTGATAGAGTTCTCTAACTTGATAGAGGTGTCTAACTTGATAGAGGTCTCTAGCTCGATAGAGGTCTCTAGTTTGATAGAGGTCTCTAGCTTGATAGAGGTCTCTAGCTTGATAGAGGTGTCTAACTTGATAGAGGTGTCTTACTTGATAGAGGTCTCTAACTTGATAGAGGTGTCTAACTTGATAGAGGTGTCTAGCTTTATAGAGGTCTCGTTCTTGATAGAGGTCTCTTAATTGATAGAGGTCTCTAGCTTGATAGAGGTGTCTAACGTGAAAAAGGTCTCTAACTTGATAGAGGTGTCTAACTTGAAAGATGTGTCTAACTTAATTGCGTTGTCTAACTTGATAGAGGTGTCTAACTTGATAGAGGTGTCTAACTTGATAGAGGTGTCTAGCTTGATAGATGTGTCTAACTTGATTGAGGTGTCTAACTTGATTGAGGTCTCTAACTTGATAGAGGTCTCTAGCTTGATAGTGGTGTATAACTTGATAGAGGTGTCTAACTTGATAGAGGTCTCTAACTTGATAGAGGTATATAACTTGATAGAGGTGTCTAGCTTGATAGAGGTGTCTAGCTTGATAGAGGTGTCTAACTTGATAGAGGTGTCCAGGTTGATAGAGGTGTCTAGCTTGATAGAGGTGTCTAACTTGATAGAGTTGTCTAACTTGACAGAGGTCTCTAGCTTGATAGAGGTATATAACTTGATAGAGGTGTCTAGCTTGATAGAGGTGTCTAGCTTGATAGAGGTGTCTAACTTGATAGAGGTGTCTAACTTGATTGAGGTCTCTAACTTGATAGAGGTCTCTAGCTTGATAGAGGTATATAACTTGATAGAGGTGTCTAACTTGATATAGGTGTCTAGCTTGATAGAGGTGTCTAACGTGATAGAGGTGTCTAGCTTGATAGAGGTGTCTAACTTGATAGAGGTCTCTAACTTGATAGAGGTGTCTAACCTGATAGAGGTGTCTAACTTGATAGATGTGTCTAACTTGATAGAGGTCTCTAACTTGATAGAGGTGTCTAACTTGATAGAGGTCTCTAGCTTGATAGAGGTCTCTAGCTTGATAGAGGTGTCTAACTTGATAGAGGTGTCTAACTTGGTAGAGGTGTCTAGCTTGATAGAGGTGTCTAACTTGGTAGAGGTGTCTAGCTTGATAGAGGTGTCTAACTTGATTGAGGTGTCTAACTTGATAGAGGTCTGTTACTTGATAGAGGTGTTTAACTTGATAGAGGTCTCTTACTTGACAGAGGTCTCTAACTTGATAGAGGTGTCTAACTTGATTGAGGTGTCTAACTTGATAGAGGTCTGTTACTTGATAGAGGTGTTTAACTTGATAGAGGTCTCTTACTTGACAGAGGTCTCTAACTTGATAGAGGTGTCTAACGTGATAGAGGTGTCTAACTTGATAGAGGTGTCTAACTTGATAGAGGTCTCTAACTTGATAGAGGTGTCTAACGTGATAGAGGTGTCTAGCTTGATAGAGGTGTCTAACTTGATTGAGGTGTCTAACTTGATAGAGGTCTGTTACTTGATAGAGGTGTTTAACTTGATAGAGGTCTCTTACTTGACAGAGGTCTCTAACTTGATAGAGGTGTCTAACTTGATAGAGGTGTCTAACTTGATAGAGGTGTCTAACTTGATAGAAGTGTCTAACTCGATAGAGGTGTCTAACTTGATAGAGGTGTCTAACTTGATAGAGGTGTCTAACTTGATAGAGGTGTCTAACTTGATTGAGGTGTCTAACTTGATAGAGGTGTCTAACTTGATAGAGGTGTCTAACTTGATAGAGGTGTCTAACTTGATAGAGGTGTCTAACTTGATAGAGGGGTCTAACTTGATAGAGGTGTCTAACTTGATAGAGGTGTCTAACTTGATAGAGGTGTCTAACTTGATAGAGGTGTCTAACTTGATAGAGGTCTCTTACTTAATAGAGGTCTCTAACTTGATACAGGTGTCTAACTTGATAGAGGTGTATAACTTGATAGAGTTGTCTAACTTGATAGAGGTGTCTAACTTGATAGAGGTCTCTAACTTGATAGAGGTGTCTAACTTGATAGGGGTGTCTAACTTGATAGAGGTCTCTTACTTGATATAGGTCTCTAGCTTGATAGAGGTCTCTAGCTTGATAGAGGTCTCTAACTTGATAGAGGTGTATAACTTGATAGAGGTGTCTAACTTGCACAATAAAGATAGATTTCACGAGGTGTGATTATATAAAGTCAAAATCGTCATTGCATTTTGGTTGGGTCCTGGAAGTAGACTGACACCTAGAGTTCGAAACACTAATAATGTCACTCTATGTGCCGTTCATCGCTCACCTCACAAAATTACCCTTGCCAACACTGGACCGAACGGTCAGACCTTGACATTGATGAGATTCTAATGGTGGTCATCACCACGAAAACATCATTAAATGTAAGGAGGTGATGTACGGCAAAATATTTACTACAGCCGTGCTGGCACCTAACAATATGTTCACTGGCGTGCTAGCACCTAACAATATGTTCACTGGCCGTGCTGGCACCTAACAATATTTTCACTGGCCGTGCTGGCAACTAACAATGTGTTCACTGGCCGTGCTGGCACCTAACAATATGTTCACTAGCCGTGCTGGCACTTAACAATATGTTCACTGGTTGTGCTGGCCTTGCACCTAACAATATGTTCACTGGCCGTGCTGGCACCTAACAATATGTTCACTAGCCGTGCTGGCACTTAACAATATGTTCACTGGCCGTGCTGGCCTTGCACCTAACAATATGTTCACTGGCCTTGCTGGCACCTAACAATATGTTCACTGGCCATGCTGGCACCTAACAATATGTTCAATAGCCGTGCTGGCACCTAACAATATATTCACTAGCCGTGCTGGCACATAACAATATGTGCATTAGCCGTGCTGGGCACCTAACAATATGTTCACTAGCCGTGCTGGCACCTAACAATATGTTCACTAGCCGTATTGGTACATGCCAACATGTTTAGTAGCCGTACCGGTACGTGATACCATGTTTATTAGCCGTACCGGTAAATGATACCATGTTTAGTAGCCGTACCGGTAAATGATACCATGTTTATTAGCCGTACCGGTAAATGATACCATGTTTAGTAGCCGTACCGGTACATGATACCATGTTTATTAGCCGTACCGGTAAATGATACCATGTTTAGTAGCCGTAGCGGTACCTGATACCTTGTTTAGTAGCCGTGCCGGTACATGTTTCCATGTTTAGTAGCCAGTACTGGGGACTTGTTAGTGGTAACAAAATGGTAACTGTCTTACCGTTTACAGGCTTTCAGATGAGACACTCGAATACGAATACGCGCATATCGATAATCTCTTTATTATTTTATTGAAAACAAAGCAGACAACTGTTTGAGGTCGGATTACTAAAGTATCGCGTGTGTCCCGAGAAGGAAGTAAATATCCCCCCAAAAATTGTATTCCTTTTTTATCTATTGGTAATCTTATTAAGAAATTACCTTCATGTCGCGACAATCTCCTTAGTAATCCATTGTCATTCTCATCTACCTAATCCAATGTTGACAGTATCCAGCCACTCCACTGACGAACGTATCCATGCGCAGGTGTCTGCTAGCGACTTACTTTAAATACAGGCGTTACCCACAGCCGTTACGGCGAAAGCCAACTTTAACATAGGGGACGGGTTGTCGCGGGTTGCCACGCGCCTCGCACGCTGACCTGACTACAGCGATAGGTCCCTAGAATTCCCCACCGTCCCTCCCCCACCTCACCATCCTCAAAGCCCCCCATCCCCGCCCCCCATCCCGCACTCCATATTCTGGTTTACATCAACAGATCAGCACCCTTTTCTCATGCGCCTTCTCTTTTGTAACCAGAATGGTAATCAAGGGTTTATTTGAAATGATGTCCGTATGATCCAGTTATCTAGAATCTAGATGCAAGCTCCTCCACCACAGTAAAAATTATTTAAAATTAAAGAAAAAAATAATTAACTTTAAAAAAATTGAAGCTTTTTTGGAGTCGCTGACTGTTCAGATTTTGAACATTAAATATTGTAAATTGTATGCATAGATGAATTTTATATTTATGTGCCGTATATCATTTTGATTGTGTAGTCCAAGAAAAGTAATAAACTGCTAAAATATTTATAAGAAATAGGAGTAAAGTAGCAGGAAAAATTGTTTCGTAATATATATACATATACACATTTACATATATTATATATATATACATATATTTATATATATATATATATATAAAGGGTTGTGTGCAATGTTCCCTCTAAAGTTCGTTGGTCTGTGTGCAAAGTAATAAAACTCGTGTGCAAAGCTGCACAGCATCCATTTGTTTTGTTCAATAATTTACCAAATTTGCTGCTCGGTATCCCTAAACTGCTGCGCAGCGTCGGTAAGATATCTGCGCGGCCACGCACCCGCGCAGGTTAAAGGGAACATTGGTTGTCTGTGAGAGTGGGTTATTGTGTGAGAGAGTGGGTTATTGTGTGTGGGAGTGGGTTATTGTGTGTGAGAGTGGGTTATTGTGTGAGAGAGTGGGTTATTGAGTGAGAGAGTGGGTTATTGTGTGAGAGAGTGGGTTATTGTGTGAGAGAGTGGGTTGTTGTGTGAGAGAGTGGGTTATTGTGTGAGAGAGTGGGTTATTATGTGAGAGAGTGGGTTATTGAGTGAGAGAGTGGGTTATTGTGTGAGAGAGTGGGTTATTGTGTGAGAGAGTGGGTTATTGTGTGAGAGAGTGGGTTATTGTGTGAGAGAGTGGGTTGTTGTGTGAGAGAGTGGGTTATTGTGTGAGAGAGTGGGTTATTGAGTGAGAGAGTGGGTTATTGTGTGAGAGAGTGGGTTGTTGTGTGAGAGAGTGGGTTATTGTGCGAGAGAGTGGGTTATTGAGTGAGAGAGTGGGTTATTGTGTGAGAGAGGGGTTGTGTGTGAGAGAGTGGGGTTGTTGTGTGAGAGAGTGGGGTTGTTGTGTGAGAGGTGGGTTGTGGTGGGGGTGGGGTTGTGTGTGGGAGAGTGGGGTTGTTGTGGGGAGAGTGGGGTTTTGTGTGAGAGGTGGGTGTTGTGTGAGGAGTGGGGTTGTTGTGTGAGAGAGTGGGTGTTGTGGTGAGAGGTGGGGTTGTTGTGTGAGAGGTGGGTTGTTGTGTGAGAGAGTGGGTTGTTGTGTGGGAGGTGGGGTTGTGGGGGTGGGTGTGTGTGGAGAGTGGGGTTGTTGTGTGGAGGTGGGGTTTGGGTGGAGAGTGGGTTTTGTGTGAGAGAGTGGGTTGTTGTGTGAGGAGTGGGTTGTTGTGTGAGGAGTGGGTTATTGTGTGAGAGAGTGGGTTGTTGTGTGAGAGAGTGGGTTATTGTGTGGAGGTGGGTATTGTGTGAGAGAGTGGGTTGTTGTGTGAGAGAGTGGGTTGTGTGTGAGGAGTGGGTTATTGTGTGAGAGAGTGGGTTATTGTGTGAGAGAGTGGGTTATTGTGTGAGAGAGTGGGTTGTTGTGTGAGAGAGTGGGTTATTGTGTGAGAGAGTGGGTTGTTGTGTGAGAGAGTGGGTTATTGTGTGAGAGAGTGGGTTGTTGTGTGTGGGAGAGGGTTGTTGTGTGTGAGAGTGGGTTGTTGTGTGAGAGAGTGGGTTGTTGTGTGAGATAGTGGGTTGTTGTGTGAGAGAGTGGGTTGTTGTGTGAGAGAGTGGGTTGTTGTGTGTGAGAGTGGGTTGTTGTGTGTGAGAGTGGGTTGTTGTGTGTGAGAGTGGGTTGTTGTGTGTGAGAGTGGGTTGTTGTGTGAGAGAGTGGGTTGTTGTGTGAGAGAGTGGGTTGTTGTGTGAGAGAGTGGGTTGTTGTGTGAGAGAGTGGGTTGTTGTGTGAGAGAGTGGGTTGTTGTGTGAGAAAGTGGGTTGTTGTGTGAGAGAGTGGGTTGCTGTGTGAGAGAGTGGGTTGTTGTGTGAGAGAGTGGGTTATTGTGTGAGAGAGTGGGTTATTGTGTGAGAGAGTGGGTTGTTGTGTGAGAGAGTGGGTTATTGTGTGAGAGAGTGGGTTATTGTGTGAGAGAGTGGGTTATTGTGTGAGAGAGTGGGTTATTGTGTGAGAGAGTGGGTTATTGTGTGAGAGAGTGGGTTGTTGTGTGAGAGAGTGGGTTGTTGTGTGAGAGAGTGGGTTGTTGTGTTAGAGAGTGGGTTGTTGTGTGAGAGAGTGGGTTGTTGTGTGAGAGAGTGGGTTGTTGTGTGAGAGAGTGGGTTGTTGTGTGAGAGAGTGGGTTGTTGTGTGAGAGAGTGGGTTGTTGTGTGAGAGAGTGGGTTGTTGTGTGAGAGAGTGGGTTGTTGTGTGAGAGAGTGGGTTGTTGTGTGAGAGAGTGGGTTGTTGTGTGAGAGAGTGGGTTGTTGTGTGAGAGAGTGGTCATTTGGTATGCTGACCAGATCTAGAAGTTTGTAGGTCGTATCACGTGATTACCAACAGGCATATACTTTAATAAAGGTGACCCGTCGAAATGGCCCCTGACAAAACGGCCCCGACAGAACGGCCCCGACATAACGGCCCCCGGTCAAAACGGCCCAGGTCAAAACGGCCCCTGTGAAAATGGCACTGGTCATAACGGCCTCTGTCAAAAAGGCCCCAAGCAAATTGATTACATTTTTCAACACAAAATTATTATTTTTTGCATATTAACCTTTTGTCAACTTTTTCACCCGTAAAGAAAGTGGTCAAATTGTAAAATTATTTCTTGTGATGTTATTATATTATTTCTTGTGATGTTATTATATTATTTATTGTGATGTTATTATGTTATTTCTTGTGATGTTATTATATTATTCTTGTGATGTTATTATATTATTTCTTGTCATGTTATTATATTATTAATTTCTTTTCATGTTATTATATTATTTCTTGTGATGTTATTATATTATTTCTTGTGATGTTATTATATTATTTCTGGTCATGTTATTATATTATTTCTTGTCATGTTTGTTAAGAAGAAATAATATAATAACATGACAAGAAATAATATAATAACAATTGTGTCATGGTGCCGTTTTGAGTAAAGGTTATAAAATTGTTTCTTGTGATATCATTATTATTGTTTCTTGTGAACTAAACCTCACACTGAATCGGTAAGTAAAAATAGTAATATAATATTTGATTGTATTTTTTACTAACAGTCGAGCTATTAGTCAAGGGCCGTTTTGATCGGGGCCGTTTTGACAGGGGCAGTTTTGACCGGGGCTGTTTTGACAGGGGCCGTTTTGACCGTGGCCGTTTTGACCGAGGCCATTTTGGCAGGGGCCGTTTTGACCGGGGCCGTTTTGTCGGGGCCGATTTGTCGGGGCCGTTTTGTCCGGGGCCGTTTTGTCGGTGAACCTTTAATAAATATTCATTTTCAGATCGCATACTCATTTTACTATATTTAGAAATTTATAAGACCGATAAGGACCTTGTTATTAATTTTTTTTTGTTTTAAATTCCCAGCCTGTTCGAAATTTTGATCAAAATCAGTATTAGCTTTATTAAACTGATATACTTTACCTAGATTATTATGTTTAGTGAACGTCTATATAAATGTATAATTCCTCTTATTTAAAATAGATAAAAGAATATTACTTCGATTTGTATTAATGTTGTTGTTGGTGTGTGGGGATGGTATAATTGAGTAAACATATCTAAATAACTCTTTCAAGTACTTAAATCTAATAGAAGAATTAAACTTAACAATAATGTTTAACAAATTGTTTCGCAAAACTCTTGATTCTGCCCAAACAGTTAAAAAACATATTTCAAGAGGATCCTAAAAATAAAATCTCCGTCCACCTTGCACCTGGATTTGTTTAATTATCAGCGGTTACTCACAGATAAAATGTAAAGTTTCTGTCAAACACACTGAAACCGTGTTAAATACCATCCCAAGACACTTGACGAGTAATCAAATAAATCTTATCTCAACCATCACCCCATCCGACAAAATATCTACCCCGAGGGGTATATATCGACCAATTTCCGGTCCCAGGGGTACGTCACACACAATTGTTAGCTTTAGGTTGACAGGAATGTCATCCTTTCTCCACTGCCGTTAGATCACCCCCACCCCAATATTTACTAAATACACCCACACTAACATCAGCCATCTCCTCCCCGATTCCAGACTTCTCTACAGAACAATCAAGGCGAATCTAACATTGACACCCCCCCCCCTTGTTTGTCTGGAAACATTCAGTGGTAAACTGTTGACTGCAGGTGGAGCCACTGTTTGTCTGGAAACATTCAGTGGTAAACTGTTGACTGCAGGGGGAGCCACTGTTTGTCTGGAAACATTCAGTGATAAACTGTTGACTGCAGGGGGAGCACTTTTGCTGAAACATTCAGTGGTAAACTGTTGACTGCAGGGGGAGCCACTGTTTGTCTGGAACATTCAGTCGGTAAACTGTTGACTGCATGAGCCACTGTTTGTCTGGAAACATTCAGTGGTAAACTGTTGACTGCAGGGGGAGCCACTGTTTGTCTGGAAACATTCAGTGGTAAACTGTTGACTGCAGGGGAGCCACTGTTTGTCTGGAAACATTCAGTGGTAAACTGTTGACTGCAGGGGGAGCCACTGTTTGTCTGGAAACATTCAATGGTAAACTGTTGACTGCAGGGGGAGCCACTGTTTGTCTGGAAACATTCAGTGGTAAACTGTTGACTGCAGGGGAGCCACTGTTTGTCTGGAAACATTCAGTGGTAAACTGTTGACTGCAGGGGGAGCCACTGTTTGTCTGGAAACATTCAGTGGTAAACTGTTGACTGCAGCTGGAAACATTCAGTGGTAAACTGTGACTGCAAGGAGAGCCACTGTTTGTCTGGAAACATTCATTTAATACTGTTAACTGTAGGTGAAGCCACTGATTGTCTGTTGAATGTAGATGGAGCCACTGTTTGTCTGTTGAATGTAGGTGGATCCACTGTTTGTCTGTTGAATGCAGGTGGAGCCACTGTTTGTCTGTAAACATTCATTTAATACTGTTAACTGTAGGCGAAGCCACTGATTGTCTGTTGAATGTAGGTGGAGCCACTGTTTGTCTGTTGAATGTAGGTGGATCCACTGTTTGTGTGGAAACATTCAGTTAATCTGTTGACTGTAGGTGGAGTCACTGTTTGTCTGTTTAATGTAGGGGGAGCCACTGTTTGTCTGTTTGATGTAGGTGGAGCCACTGTTTGCTTGTTGACAGTAGGGGGAGCCACTGTTTGTCTGTTGAATGTAGGGGGAGCAACTATTTGTCTGTTGAATGTAGGGGGAGCCCACTATTTGTCTGTTGAATGTAGGGGGGCCACTGTTTGTCTGTTGACTGTAGGTGGAGCCACTGTTTGTCTGGAAACATTCAGTTAATCTGTTGACTGTAGGTGGATCATTTGTTTGTCTGTTGATTGTAGGTGGAGTCACTGTTTGTCTGTTGAATGTAGGTGGAGCCACTGGTCTTCCGTTGAATGTAGGTGGAGCCACTGTTTGTCTGTTGACTGTAGGTGGAGCCACTGTTTGTCTGTTGACTGTAGGTGGAGCCACTGTTTGTCTGTTGAATGTAGGTGGAGCCACTGTTTGTCTGTTGAATGTAGGTGGAGCCACTGTTTGTCTGCAGTTTGAGCCAATGTTTATCTGGAAACATTCAGTTTAATCTGTTGGCAGTTCTCACTTCCACCAAGGTCACGCGGGTCATTCTGGAGAGTCATTTAATTAGTGTTCGATTGTTCTCAAATTTAAACATCTTTGCTCTCTAGATGTTTCTGTAATACCATATGTATAAGCATACTTACATGCAACAAAAGCTGGAGGAGTTACTTAACTTTAAATATCTAGGAGCCATTATATCTAGAGATGGCACCTGTGACGATGAAATTCGAGCTAGAATTGGGTCAGCAATGGCTGCAATGAGGAAGTTAAAAAAATATGGAACATCAAAAACTTTAGCCTGGCAACAAAGCTCAGGCTTTACAAAGCCCTCGTTAAAACCATTGTCCTTTACGGATGTGAGACCTGGACACTTATGGCAGCCACTGAAAGCAAGATGCAGACATTTGAAAACAAATGCATGAGGATCAATCTCTAGATCTCCTATTTAGAACACAAGACCAATGAATATGTCTGGGACAGAATAAACTCTGTTGCGGGTCATCAAGAAACCATTATAACAATTAAAATACGTAAGATGGTATGGTTTGTTCATGTAGTACGACATGATACCCTGACAAAAGCTATCCTTCAAGGCACTGTAGAAGAGGGCCGGCGAAGAGTTCGACAGCCGTAAAACTGGCTTGACAACATAAAGGAATGGACAAGGATGAGATTGAACCAATTACTGGCCGCCGCTCAAGACAGGCAAATGTGGAGATCGTTGTCTCTTGATGTGTCAATGCGCTCCCCCCAACGACCGCAACGGTCACGGGACTGATGATGATGATGATGCTAATATGCAACTGAGACATTTTTTTGTAAATTTCTCCTTAAATTTGTTTTTTCTTATTTTTCTCCTTTTTGATTGATCGTTGAAAAATGCCAACAAGTTTTTTTAACGAATGTAAGTGTGTGCCAAAAATATTTTGGTCTAACAAAGTAAACAATGAGATATAATAGCATACGGATAAATACTATTAAGTAAACAATGAGATATGATAGGGTACGGATAAATACTATTCAACATTCAGACTAAATTAAAAAAATCTTCCATAAATATTCAAGTATGGGATTTCTTCACACACTGTTCCCAACCATCTGTAGAACACACAAAGTCGATTAAAAGTTGATTTACTTGCTTTGAAGAATATTGGAAGCCCCAAGAAAGAAGAACTCTTTTTCGAAACTCAATGGGAAGTCTCTTCAAAATTCAGTGACAATTAAATTGTTCCACTTTGCTGTAAACGATACCCCCCCCACCCCCGAGCCTGAAAACCCCGCCCCCCCCCCACCAGGCGAGAAGGTCATGTAACGGAATCGATTTCCCGCTGTCCAGTGGTGTTGAGAATGATTGCGTGGTACACAAGACAAGTAAGTCTTCTCTCCCTTTTTTAATCTCCTTTGATTTATTTATTTTTTCTGACTGATAATATTGTTTGTTTCAATCGAGATTTTGGATAGAGCCGTAAAACGTGACCGTCACGGATTCAGACTGTTTGGAAGAGGGGCATCTCAGTTAGCTGATGGTGGCCCACATCTCGGTTAGCTGATGGTGGCCTAAATCACAGTTAGCTGATGGTGGCCTACATCACAGTTACCTGATTGTGGCCTACATCACAGTTACCTGATGGTGGCCTACATCACAGTTACCTGATGGTGGCCTACATCACAGTTACCTGAGGGTGGCCTACATCACAGTTACATGATGGTGGCCTACATCACAGTTACCTGATGGTGGCCTACATCACAGATACATGATGGTGGCCTACATAACAGTTACCTGATGGTGGCCTACATCACAGTTACATGATGGTGGCCTACATCTCAGTTAGCTGATGGTGGCCTACATTACAGTTACCTGATGGTGGCCTACATCACAGTTACCTGATGGTGGCCTACATCTCAGTTAGCTGATGGTGGCCTACATTACAGTTACCTGATGGTGGCCTACATCACAGTTACCTGATGATGGCCTAGACCACAGTTACCTGATGGTGGCCTACATCACAGTTACCTGATGGTGGCCTACATCTCAGTTAGCTGATGGTGGCCTACATTACAGTTACCTGATGGTGGCCTACATCACAGTTACCTGATGATGGCCTAGACCACAGTTACCTGATGGTGGCCTAGACCACAGTTACCTGATGGTGGCCTAGACCACAGTTACCGGATGGTGGCCTACATCACAGTTACCTGATGGTGGCCTATATCACAGTTACCTGATGGTGGCCTAGACCACAGTTACCTGATGGTGGCCTACATCACAGTTACCTGATGGTGGCCTACATCTTAGTTACCTGATGGCGGCCTACACCACAGTTACCTGATGGTGGCCTACACCACAGTTACCTGATGGTGGCCTACATCACAGTTACCTGACGGTGGCCTACGTCTCAGTTAGCTGATGGTGGCCTAGACCACAGTTACCTGATGGTTGCCTACATCACAGTTACCTGATGGTGGCCTACATCTCAGTTAGCTGATGGTGGCCTACATCACAGTTACCTGATGGTGGCCTAGACCACAGTTACCTGATGGTGGCCTAGACCACAGTTACCTGATGGTGGCCTACATCACAGTTACCTGATGGTTGCCTATATCACAGTTACCTGATGGTGGCCTAGACCACAGTTACCTGATGGTGGCCTACATCACAGTTACCTGATGGTGGTCTAGACCACAGTTACTTGATGGTGGCCTACATCACAGTTACCTGATGGGGGCCTACATCTTAGTTACCTGATGGCGGCCTACATCACAGTTACCTGATGGTGGCCTACATCACAGTTACCTGATGGTGGCCTAGACCACAGTTAGCTGATGGTGGCCTTCATCACAGTTACCTGATGGTGGCCTAGACCACAGTTACCTGATGGTGGCCTACATCACAGTTACCTGATGGTGGCCTACATCTTAGTTACCTTATGGTGGCCTACACCACAGTTACCTGATGGTGGCCTACACCACAGTTAGCTGATGGTGGCCTACATCACAGTTACCTGATGGTGGCCTAGACCACAGTTACCTGATGGTGGCCTAGACCACAGTTACCTGATGGTGGCCTAGACCACAGTTACCTGATGGTGGCCTACATCTCAGTTAGCTGATGGTGGCCTACATCACAGTTACCTGATGGTGGCCTAGACCAGTTACATGATGGTGGCCTACATCACAGTTACCTGATGGTGGCCTACATCCCAGTTACCTGATGGTGTCCTACATCACAGTTACCTGATGGTGGCCTACATCCCAGTTACATGATGGTGGCACAGCAACCACATAGTGACACAGCAACCACATGGTGACACAGCAACCACATATTGACACAGCAACCACATAGTGCCACAGCAACCACATAGTGACACAGCAACCGCATATTGAGACAGCAACCACATAGTAATAAACAAAAACACACACAGCCAACAACATAACTAAGAAATCAAACACACAGACGAAAACCTCTTAGTCTTAGCTGAAAAACAACTTACAAAGTGTGACACTTTGTGATATTTATATAACAGCTATATGACAGATGTCGTGTTAACACATCCCCTCGTACAACGTCCAGCCGTACCACAACCGTTGTACCATGTTGTATCACATCTTGTTGTACTACTGTGTCAAGACAGAAACGAGTGTCTTGTAACAACAGTTTCTTGTCAAGACAGAAACAAGTGTCTTGTAACAACAGTTTCTTGTCAAGACAGAAACGAGTGTCTGGTAACAACAGTTTCTTGTCAAGACAGAAACAAGTGTCTTGTAACAACAGTTGCTTGTCTTATTTTAGTGTGAACGAGAAAATAATGAAATATAGCATTTTATTTTGGAGAATCAAGGAACCTAAAGAGATATCAAATTCAGTATAACTTGTGGACGCTCGCTGGTATGACCTTCTAGACATGTGATGCCCGCTTGTTGGTACGACCTTCTAGACATGTGATGCCCGCTTGCTGGTACGACCTTCTAGACATGTGATGCCCGCTCCATTATTTGATCAACACAACAATGTATTAAAAACCTCAGAATAAAGTTGTCATCTGATTGGTAAACTTTGCCATAAGAAAAAATCAAATTAATATTTTTTCAGGTTAAAGAAAAATAATTTTTATAAAAATGTATGTGTATGTGTGTGTTTGTGCGTGTTGTGTGTTGTTTATGTGTGTGTGGGTTGTGTGGGTTGTGTGGGTTGTGTGGGTTGTGTCCTTCAACCATTGATTTAACCTTCAGCAGGGCTGCCACTAAATGTGTACCCAAGTAAAAACATTTTCTCTATTGTAAAAATCTGAAACAGAAATCTAGAAAAAAATATTATTAGATCTAACGATAGTGCATTCCGAAGGGTGTCAGTTTAGAAATTTGATTTTTCCTACACGAAAAGATTCAGTCTACAGATATAATTTTCTGGTAAAAAAGAGTTTCAATCTAGAGATGGAAAGAAGTAGCTTCCTATAAAGAAAGTCAACATATTTTTAAAGAACAAATTTCTCTTTGATATTTCATTCAAATTCTGTTTCAGCAGGCAATAAAAGTCAGTCTAATAATTGTTAATATAGGGCAGGAAATTGCTTAAACAATAATTTTATAACACTTAATTTTTAAAAAATTTAAATATAAATATAAAATATATATGACCAGAGGCATGGGCGTAGGGAAGGGGGGGGGCAAGGGGGGCATTTGCCCCCCCCCCTACATTTGAGGAAAAAAAATTCATAAAAATGTCATAAAGTTGTTACAATAAAACTGAACTAAATTTCCAGAAAGTTTATTACATGGAAGACAGTTTACATTTATCAAACATAAAAAAGAATTATAGCTGCAAGTATAACTGATTACATTATTGATTGTTCTAAATATTCCAGTTGTTTAACAATTTCTGTAGCATTTTCATCATATCTATAGAAACTGCTTTTGCTTCCAATAAAGCAAATAAAATTGCTTGCATCTTCATGGGAGCCTTTGTGTCATAATATGATTTGCAGGTTGCTACGTGCATCTTCGTTGAAATCTTTATATTTTTTACATGGTTTGATGACAAATACCCACTGAACTCATAGAATTACTTTTTGCAGACACAACACGCAAAATTTGCAAAAGGCACCTATTAACATTTGCGAGTATACAAGCCACGGTGAATAGTCTGATAACCATGCATATCTAAAAACTAAAAACTCTGTTTCCCTAACTGTCAGCTCTAAAATCATAATTTTTATCAAGGGTCCAAGAATCACGAATCAGCTGCAATTTCAACGTATTTGAAAAGTCGTATGTCCAGACATACCTTCCAATATCCAATTTAGGAAATGAATAAGTGTCAGCGACAATCAAATTAGGAACAGTTGTTTCAGTTGTGTCTGGCTGTTGAACGTGTACTGCTGTCCTCAATGCCAATAATAAGTCAGATGCTGCAGACGCCCCAAAATCTTCTAATAACGGCATTTCGGAATCCCGCGATAGGTCTACTTTTCGACTTTTTTTTTAGCCTGCAAAATTTTTAATTTATTAAATGCATTAATAAATGTTGTATTTTAGCAATTACAGCACTAATTTGTAAGTCTTATTAATTTCTAAGGCTTTTTTCGACCCTTATTTTATACTGAACTTGAATTTAATTGAAAATTGTACCTGTATGGCATTGTCAGTTAAAATTTTAAAAAAGTGGTGTTTTTTTTGCCCCCCTCCCTGGAAAAATTCCTAGCGACGCCCATGACCAGAGGAGGAAAAAAACAGCTACATCACATTTTTGAATGTTTGTTTTCGTTTACCCTTTATCTGACAGAGGGTCAAAATACAATGTTGTGATTAAGGTTTTATGTGAAAATAACAACTTTGACCCTGTGAAAAATTCAAATGTATTTGGTCAATAAATGATTAATGATGAAGATCTCCAAACTACAAAAATGTTACACAGCCATTTATTACCTTGAGGTCTTTTATTTTATTTATATCGTTAGCCTTAGAAATAAAAATAGAATTTGTGAATTTATTTTGAAACGTATATCCCCGAATAGGAGACGTTTAAAATATTAGTTACCTTCAAGAAAAAACCAAACGCTTTGTGTTGATATAAAAACACTGGTGGCTATATCCGTGACTGCAACACAGAACAATCAACGTGTCAAGGTTGGACACAGTTTAAAAAAGACACGATATGTCAATGTCAAAGCAGCATGCGAGACAGTGCTGAAATAAGGCCATAAGCAGACAGCTCAATCTTAACACTAACCTCGCTGTTGGCTCATATACATATGAATGTGAATGTGAAGTCTTACAAAGATTGACATGCAATACAGATGGCACTCCATTTCTAGCTTGACTAAATATTGCACATTTTTAATAGGGTTTTGGGACGTCCATAAATGATGTCACGCACCCGGGGGGGGGGCGGGAGCAGGGTCACACATTTGTGAAGATGTTTGACGAAGGGGGGGGGGTTAAGAACTGTGACGTCACATCAAGACGCGGAACTTTAAATACAAGTTCCTCTTAAATATTTGATAGCTTACAATTTATTTAATTACCTTTTAAATGGCTTCACAGTTGTTATATTCTAGTGCAGGCTTACACAAAATATTAATAAAGTGAGACATGCTCATTTTCATAAAGTAAATACGGCTTTTATGGGGCGCAAAGCTTTATGACGTCATATTTGAGGTGGGGCTAAATTTTTGTGACGACCTATGACGAGCTGAGAGGTCACTAAAATCGACCAAAATCGTGTGACGCCATTTATGGACGGCACCTTTTACCTTTCAAATAGAAATTTATGCATTCGCGCAAATTAAATGGGTCGTCGTTACCATAATGAAGGAAGGGTCACTATGACCCGAGGCGCCATACAGGGCGGCAACAGCTGAAAAAAAGAAAGGCTGGGCACTACTGCTCCCCCGCATTCGTGTGTGGGACATGCAGAAGAGACTGCCAGACGAGGTTCTGACTTTCTGATCCCTCCAAGGGCTGGAATCGATGATAAATCCATCGCCTTTCGCAGACGGAAGAATGTCATACATACATTATCGTCTGCACCCTTGCCTAAATGCTGTCGAAATTGAACTATTCCTACTTTCTGCAAACTTTTATCCCTGCTGTATTTTCCTACTTCCGCCAACCGTCTACGCCTTTCGTTAGAATGCATCACTTGCTTCTCTCGGAAAACGTTTATTCGTTCTGTCGGTAAACGCCTATATCTTCTTATATATCGAAGATGCTCCTTCTATACAGAGGATGATTGCGCCCTACGTTTATCCATTCTAGTCGTTTTTTTCACGTTTTAAATCTTCATAGTGTGTTGTTTTCAAATCTTGATAGTGTGTTGTTTTCAAATCTTAATAGTGTGTTGTTTTCAAATCTTGATAGTGTGTTGTTTTCAAATCTTGATAGTGTGTTGTTTTCAAATCTTGATAGTGTGTTGGTTTTAAATCTCGATAGTGTGTTGTTTTTCCTGGTTTCCACAGACAACCCATTCCATGCCCGAATTACATACTGGAAAAAAAAAGAATTTGTATGAGTTTGTTCTTGCATACACAAACCTCATCTTAGACTTCCCGTCTTTATAAGTACAACATATATACACAAATACTTAAGACGGTGCCAAAATAGTTATAATCAAACTAGCAGACCCGTCGTGCGTTGCAACGATCAAAGTAAAAAGGAATAAATTTAAAGAAACCAATGAGTGGTATGTTTAAAAACAGTTCTTAAGAAACCTTCGTGGAAGTGTGAAAAAAAATCCAAGTTTCATAGCAAACGGGTAAATTAATTAATAATTAAATAGCGTACAGAAGTAGAAACGATATTAAGGGCCCCGGCCTCAAAATGAGCTATATTATAGTTTTTTTTAAATTGCCATTGTACTCATTTCTTAAACATTTAAGATTTTATTCACCATTCAGTCATTAACAATCTTGACAAATAATGAAACATGTATCCATTATTATACAAATTGAAATGAACAGGTGTTTTGAACTTTATATCTTGTCCAGAATGGGCCCTGGGACCCTTAATGTCGTTTTTATCTATTGTACTCAAGCTATATTCCTCAATATCGTGTAAAATTGAATAGGGAATACAATGATTAAAGTTCAGTATAAAGACTTTTTCGAAGGAATGGAAATTAAGAGTTCAGTGCCCTATAGTAATATAGGCTCTTAAGTTTTTATATTGTAAGTTTTGTCAAAATCCAGTTATTTTCTCAATATCTAACTCTTAATCTAATTTTTATATACCTAAAATAGGGGGGAAATAACATTAAGGGGCCCCTGGCCCATTCAGTGCAAGAGGTCAATTTCAAAAACCTGTTCATTTTAGTTCATTTTTATTGTGGCTATATTTCTCAAGCTCTTTAAAAAGTAAATAGGAAAAACATCTTAAACATATACGAAAAAAGATATTTGGGGCCCCGGCCCCGAAGATATTGGCATTAGAAGTTCAGTGTCTATAGTATTTTAATATAGGCTACCAATTTTTTGTATGCAAAGTTTTGTGAAGATCTATTTAAGAAATGGGACTTTTTGGGCCCCCAGCCCCAAAGGAATGACTATTAAAAGTTCAGTGCAGTATAGTATTTTAATATTGGCTATCAAGTTGTCATATACAAAGTTTGGTTAAGATCCAACCATTTACACAGTAGCTAGCGCTTAAACTAATTTTTACATAGCTCATATAAGCAAAAAATGACATTATGGGCCCCCGGTGCCCCATGAGTGAAAAAAAGTTGCCAGTTACCATCCAAGGTAGGTACTTAACAGTCTCCAAAAATTTCATGACGATCGGATGAATGGTTTAGTCAGCTATAAAGGACATGCACACACACACACACACACACACACACACACAGACAGACATACTTTGATCTATATATTATATATATAGATAAGTTGAAGATATGTGCACGAAAGTCGTGTTTATCATGAAAAGTCTTTTTAAAATTTAGACCCCAAACTATGAAATTGAATAAGTTTTTATGCGATTTAAAATATCCGAATTTCAAAGCTGATCTAAACCTTTAAAAGTACCAATAAATGAGAGTTAGTGTTTAAATTATATTTCTATTTGTTTACTCTTCTCGGTTTATTTTCCCGACATTTCCAAACAGTTTAAAATTTTTTGTGACAGATTGAAAATTTAAACAAATCAAATATAATTAGACTAGTATCAGGTTGTATGATGATCTCTTCTATATATATCTATGCCACATTGGCTTAGAAAATAATTGTGACAATTTACGCAACAGATCTCCAAAGCTGCACTCAAATAGTGCATCCAAGGTTTCTAATGTTAGTTTGTCATACTTGAAAGATGTAACAAAACAAGCTAAGACGACCCCAACCAAATGTCAAAACCAAAACCGGGCGCAGGGACGGTAGGGGTGTGAACATCGACGGTCGGCGTCAACGCGTGAACTGAACTGGCACGTGAAAGAATTATAAACAAATAGTCGGTTCGGATGTCCGATTAAACTTACAAAGCAAGTTAATATAAGGGATTTAAAAGAAAAAAGATCTGTATCGAATTTAACGTGTAACTATGACAAAACCGTAACATAGCATGCCTACAGTCCAGATAGACTGCTTGAGAATTAAACAAACTTTTACTCAATTTAATGTCCGAAGAGATGCAGCTCTAAAACGAAATTAAAACTCACTTAAGTGCGATAAAATTATATAAGACTACGATTTGAAATTTAAAATAATTTTTTTTTAAAAATGTTATAAAGATCAAGTTATAAATTTATTTGATAACTGATATATAATCTAATATGACATTCTTCGTAAAAATTGTTATTTTGTTTTTATATATAATAGATATAAGAAGAAAAGACATTTAGGGCCCCTGGGCCCATTTGGTGATAGATGTAAATTTCAAAAACCTTTTCATTTAATTAGTTTCCTCATAGATATATTCCTCAAGATCGTGAAAAATTGAATGGGGGAAAATACCTTAAACATACACGAAGAAAAGACATTGGGGGCCATCGGCCCCGAAAGAATGGACATTTGAAGTTATGTGCCCTATAGTATTTCAATATGGGCTACCAAGTTTTTGAATTCAAATTTTGGTTTAGATCCATTCATTTACTCAGTAGCTAACGCATAAACTAATTTTTATATATCTTATATAAGCAAAAAAAGACATTAAGGGCCCCGGGGCCCATTCAGTGCAAGATATAAATTTCAAAACCACTGTTCATTTCAATTTGTATAATAATGGATACATGTGTCATGATTTGTCAAGATTGTTAATGACTGAATGATGAATAAAATCTTAAACGTTTAAGAAATGGGACTTTTTGGGCCCCCAGCCCCAAAGGAATGACTATTAAGAGTTCAGTGCAGTATAGTATTTTAATATTGGCTATCAAGTTTTCATATACAAAGTTTGGTTCAGATACAACAATTTACACAGTAGCTAGCGCTTAAACTAATTTTTATATAGCTCATATAAGCAAAAAATGACATTATGGGCCCCCGGTGCCCCATGAGTGTTAAATTTAGAAAACAAAGTTGCCAGTTACCATCCCAGGTAGGTACTTAACAGTCTCCAAAACGTTTATGACGATGGGATGAATGGTTTAGTCAGCTATAAAGGACATGCACACACATACACACACACACACACACACACACACACACACACACACACAGACATACTTTGATTTTTATATATATAGATGATACTATCAATAATAATGACGGTGATAATGAGAGTAATGCTAAGATATATAAAGAATGTTAAACAGAAGACCGATCTACTTGGCGCACAGTTGTCAAAGAGAGCATCACAGAAGTCGAGGAGCGAAGGATGGAGGAGGCAACATACAGAAGAGCTAAGAGAAAGGCAAAAACATTGGGAAGCTCAGAACTCATGTGCAAAAGCTGTGGAAAAGACTGTCACTCAAGGATAGGACTGCTCAGCTACACGAGGAATTGCAACCCAACCCAACGGTGATGCACCATCGTCTCTGGAAACGAAAGGATGCCGATGACGAGGATGATGAAATAAAGATATTTATCTCAATACGTCAACAATAATTTCGAAGCTTTCGGATCTAAGGCTATGAATGAGCTACGCAATTGTGAAATTTTAAAGTATGTTAGACTAAGTCACAGACCAACATGTCCAATCCATATCAACAGTCTAAACTAAACTGCCACTTGTAAGAGCCGTCTGTACACCATTTTGGGCCCCCGGGCAAAGAAGTAGTATTGGGCCCCTGGTCAAAGAAAGAGTGCTGCCCCCACCCCCTCCTTCCCCACCACTACCACAGGAATAAAAAATATTAAAAATAATGAATTATTTATTTTATTGTCACTATACTAATTTCACAAAATTGTTGTTAAGTCATGCATGCTGTATAGCTGCAACTATTTTATAATCAATATTAAACATGAAAAACAGAGAAAAGAGATTTTATTTACATTTTTTATATTATTACTTATGATATTTCCACACACAAAAAAATGTCAAGTTTGGAAGTGATTGATAAACTTAAATGGCCCGTTCGCATATAAACACAAAATTATGAGATTTTTATAAAATGATACTAAATTTTATACGGGTTTTCCGAAACCCTACAACATATTCGCATGGGGCCCATATGCTCGTTGGCCAGCGGGCAAATGCCCAACGGGCTTATGCGATAAGATGGCTCTGTCCCTTGTCAAAAAGTCTACTTAGGCATTCAATTCCCTCCTTCCTCTCCGCAATCGTATTCTTTCCGTTTCAGTTTAGACATGAGGAAACTATCAACATTAAAAGGGGACTAATCGGGTTACGGAGGAAATGAACTATTTTAATCGATTTTTAAATCCTTTATATTAACTCGTGGTGTCTGCGCCCACCCTTGTCGCCAAAAAATTTGATCGATTTTTAACCCACTTTCTCGTAAGCTAGTGAGCTGAAATTTAGCAGGCAGTTTCGTGGCGATGATAAAAACAATGTATCAAAATTTCAGATCGATCGCATGTACCGTAATAAAATTATTGATTTTTTAGATTATTTTATTTATTCCTATGTATCATGCTATTTTTTGAGATAGAGCGTCGCGGTGCGTATTATATTGAACAACCTTTCTGTCGCGCAATAAGGTGCGTATTTTATTGACAACTCTTTTTATAAACATATTCCTGATCGGTGCGCATTATATTAAACATGTTTTACGACACAACTGCAATTTTGTATTTCTTGATGGTCTGGCGCTGCGTATTATAATGAACATTCTTTTAGTAACGTCTCATACATAAAGGATTTATAGTCAACAACTTGGTTTTTTACGGGTTGTTTTTATTTTGATATTATCTAAAATTAAAAAAAAATATTTCATGCCATAATGTCGCACTCTTAGTGACTTCTGAGTACTTGCCCAGTTTAGAAAGAAGTCTATTGGTATAGTCGGGGCATTAGTCTAGTTTTAAAAGAAAACTATTGATATAGTCCGTGCATAAGTCTAGTTTTAAAAGAAGATTATTGATATAGTTGGGACATTAGTTAAGTTTTAAAAGAAGACTATTGATATAGTTGGGGCATTAGTCAAGTTTTAAAAGAAACTATTGATATAGCTGGAGCATTAGTCTAGGTTTAAAAGAAGACTAATGGTATAGTCCGGAAATTAGTCTAGTTTTAAAAGAAGACTATTGGTATAGTTGGGGCATTAGTCCAGTTTTTAAAGGAGACTATTGGTATAGTTGGGGCACTAGTCTAGTTTTGAAAGAAGTCTATTTTTATAGTTGGGGCATTAGTCTAGTTTTGAAAGAAGTCCATTTTTATAGTTGGGGCACTAGTCTAGTTTTGATAGAAGTCTATTGGTATAGTTTGGGCATTACTCTAGTTTTACAAAGTGGCACACGGTAACAGTGTGGAGTTCTAGTCTTGTCTCACATTTGGCGTTTCGCCGCGTTACATGCACTTCCTCACTGATATGTTCCAATATCTTAATGACATAACGTCAAGATTCTATTTTGATAGGCTGTCCGTTTATTGGTTTACTGCATATAGGAGGTGTAATTTCAGTTAATGGAGTATTGGATGAAAGGAATGTATCATTTCCAAAGCTGCAAAAATATATACATAAAAACAACTAGTGTACTGATAATAATGTTTAGATGTAAATGTGCCGCATAGAAATAAGTCTGAAAGCAAAAGATGGCTTTAAAAAAACAACATGTGACTAATAATTTTAAAGCGAACAGTCGAAAAACTAAGTGGTAAATGGTAACAAGATTAAGAAGCCAAAGTGTGACTTTAAATCTAACAGCATTGACCAGTTTTTTTGTTAGAGTCATCAATAAAATAACACCAGAGAGAAATAACCTCTTTGTTTTTTTTTACTTTACTGCGGTAGATATGTTCAGGTGATCAGAGGAAGATTTTTCTCTATCACACACACATCAAGAAATGTCAAGTTCAATCACCGTCGTTCACTTTCGGTCTTTTTCGGTAATTTACCTTCAATTATCGTCATTTCTCATCGCTTTTCTCTAACTTTCGTTAGTTCCCATCGCTTTACGTCAATCTCCGAGACGCTATCTTTTAATCGTAATTTCCACATCAGCAGAAGTGTGGCAACATGACCCCCCCCCCAGCTTAGCTCTTGTAAGCCGTTTGTTCAACACTTGTTTTAGGATTGTTTATAGCTGGTAATATCTGGTATCAGTTCCAAAGCCCTCACCAGCCCATTACCTCATCCCCGGCCATAGATAGGATTTCAAGGGAGCTGCTACTTAAGGCCAGGACTTGACTTGTCGTGACAAGTTACCATGGCATGCACTTAAGACCAGCGCCCCCCCCCCACCAAAACTACCCGTGTCGTGTCTGACACGTTCCGCCTGCAGGTAAGTAGTAACACAGTCAGTTTTTTTTCCTCGTGACCCCACGTGACCTACTCCTGACCTATGTGCTGACCTGATGTCCGGCGTCATGCACTCAGGTCTGGGCACGCACCTCTGGGGAATTTTTTGGGGGTTACGTCTGGAAGGGGAAAGCACAACCAGATGGTGGGAATTGAAGCAATCACACCGGAAGTGCGTATCCGAGCAAGGGAAGTAATTGAGTTATGAATGTAAGACAACTCATGTCAAGAAAGGTAAATAGGGGAACAAGTCAACCTTGTTGCCAACTTACAAGTGGCTTTTTGTTAGGATAATTGCTAGATTTAGACTTTTTGTAAGGATAATTGCTATATTTAGGCTTTCTGGTTAGGATAATTGCTAGATTTAGGCTTTCTTGATGGATAATTGCTAGATTTAGACTTTTTGTTAGGATAATTGCTAGATTTAGACTTTTTGTAAGGATAATTGCTAGATTTAGGCTTTCTTGTTGGGGGAATTACGTTTAAACTTGATTTTAATAATAAATACCATATTTAATATCTAAATGCATTTTATGCGTGTAATACTTATTTGATACTTATTATTTCACATTGCTTATTATGATAATTGCTATATGTAGCTTTGCTTGTTAAGACATTGTTATTTTTAGTCATTGTTGGTGCTGGGTAATTGTTATATTTAAGAATTCTTTTTGAAGTGATTAACGTATAAACTTTATGTATGTGTGTTATATTTAGACTGGAACCTTGCCACCATTTTAAAAAAAAAGATACGCGAAAGTTCATAACTTTGACTCCTGAATATAGATTTATAGAAATGTGCCAACTCAATTCCTGCCGCCCACATCAGGCCCTGACGTCTTGACCGGAGTACAGTTATGGCCAGCCCGATGTAGAATTTTTTATGAACATAATTTTAATGGTCCTACAATACAAAGTTCAAATGGAATCTTCTGTATATATAATTCTCTACGTCGCACAACCATGTGGGACACCACGCACGCACGCAGATTCTCTAACCCTCCTCCCGCCCCCTTCACCAAAGCGAGTATGTGCAAACGAGCATGACGAATGACCCTCGCTGGGGTCGACCAATGTGTCGAGACCAACAAAGGTCCTTGCGTTCACTTACATTGTTCCTTAACAGAATAACGTGAGATTCTTAGTGTAATGGATATCACGGCCGCCTTATACGGGGAAGGTCCTGGGTTCAAGCCCCAGCGAAAACATTTTTTTTTAATTTTTAAAAATTTCTGTTTTTTTGCCCGTTCTTTTACCCCTTTATTGCCAACATGGCTGATTCTCACTAGGATCGGCCAATCACAGTTTATGGTTGGCAAGCTAATGTGGTAAAGGGTGGTGGGCAGGTAGATAACCACAGTGCGAATGTCTCGAAACCAACAATGAGTCGGCAGTTCCACCCCACCCATACCCCCAACCAACGTTCACTCGTGTTGTTTTCATTTCTTCGTGCCATAGTTTGTGTCCGCTCTTTCTCCACTTTTTTTGCACTCTCCATGAACAAGTCTGCGGCGTATGCTACGCCGTGGGGCGTCTAGTTCGATAATAATCAACTTTGCCGAACGATAGGCTGGACGAGACTCTTCTCACTTCGATCAGATAAAGTGAAAATAAAAGTTGTGTGGTGAATGGTTGTTCGCCATGTATCTCGACTTCAATTGGCCCATAAGTGGTGAAAGCGCCGACAATTACTACATCATCTTTACCTGCTACGCGGAATTGATAAAAAAAATAAAGAATCAAACCATTTCCATCGACATTCAAACCAAGATGAATTGTATAATAAATTAAAAAACCAGTAAAAAAAACAAGTTTTTGACTATAAATCCTTTATGTACGAGAAGTAACAAAAAGAATGTTCATTATAATGAACCATCCACAAATACACAATTGTAGTTGTGTCGTAAAACATGTTTAATATAATGCGCACCGATCAGGATTATGTTTATAAAAAGTGTTGTCAATAAAATACGCACATTATTGCGCGACAGAAAGGTTGTTCAATATAATACGCACCGCGACACTCTATCTCAAAAAAATAACATGATACATAGAGATAAATAAAATAATCTCAAAATTCAATAATTTAATGACAGTACATATGATCGATCTGAAATTTTAATACATCGTTTTTATCATTGGGACGAAACTGCCTGCAAAATTTCAGCTCACTAGCTTACGAGGAAATGGGTTAAAAATCGATCCAAAGTTTTGGCGATTTTGGCGACAAGCAAGCATGCAAGGGTTCAAACAGACACCACGAGTTAACATAAAACATTTTTTAAAAACCAATAAAAAAACAAAGTTTTTGACTATAAATCCTTTATGTACGAGACATAACTAAAAGAATGTTAATTATAGTATGCAGCGCACGAAAATCCAAAAATACAAAATTTTAGTTATGTCTCGTAAAACATGTTTAATATAATGCGCACCAATCGGGAATATGTTTTTAAAAAGTATTGTCAATATAATGCGCACCTTATTGCGCGACAGGAAAGGTTGTTCAATATAATAACACCACGACACTATAGCAAAAAAAGTTAACATGTTATATAGAGATAAATAAAGATAATCTTAAAATTCAATAATTTAATTACAATACATTCGATAGATCTGAAAATTTGATAAATCATTTTTATCATCAGCACGAGTCTGCTTGCAAAATATCAGCTCGCTAGCTTAAGAGGAAGTGGGTTAAAAATCGATCCAAAGTTTTTTTTGGCAAACAATCAACCAGACACAACAAGTTAATATAAAGGAATTTAAAAAATGGAGATTGAAACATTTGATATTTTGAAAACAGAGCCTTTCAAAGCCACAGGGAGGCTGAATGTTGATAGTGATGTTGGAGGTAAACATGTATGTCAAATCTGTAGAGATAATATGGTTGTGATCAAGAAATATAATATGAGAGGGCATTACGAGATTGACATCCAGACAGGTGGAAAAAAAAGTCTGAAAGCAGAGAAGAAGTTACGGAAGGTAGAAGAATTGAAGGGGGCAACTGTTATCACAGCAGACGTCTGTAAGCAGAAAAAAATCAGAAACTGAAAGCTGCTGTGGCGGAGAAAATCGCAAAGATCAGGCCGTCAATTAAGAAAATAATAGTTTATGAAGAAAGTATGTGACGTCTTGTGTTTAGAAAAATGTAGATGTTTTCAATATACGCTTTCAGAAGAAATGAAATCACTCAACGGGTTAGAAGGACAGTATCTGATGTGAAACACAGCTAATCGAAAAAGGGCAATTGTTTTTTCCATTCTTCCTTGCTATTAGTGAAAGTAATGACAATGCTTACACTTCACAATTCGCAACTTCCTCCGAGGAGAAGAAATATTGAACATAAAATTCTTGCTTATGGGATAACGAAGGAGAGAGTATAAGTATGAACAAGTTTGTCTGAGTAGAACAAAAACGAAAATGCATAGGAACAAACATAATGCAGCTACGGCGATGCGCGGTGAAAATTGATCATGATGATGGTGTCTTCTGTAGCCTATTGTCCAAGCTCATTAACTTTAAAACTTCTCAACACAAAAAAAGATGCCTTCACAGATGCAGATGTGTACTGGTGAACTGACAACATATCACAGTGTCATACGCCAAGAGTCACTGTGTGGTAAAGACACCACGTTGACAACCTATGACAGTGTCATACGCCAAGAGTCACTGTGTGGTAAAGACACCACGTTGATCACCTATGACAGTGTCATACACCAAGAGTCACTGTGTGGTAAAGACACCACGTTGACAACCTATGACAGTGTCATACGCCAAGAGTCACTGTGTGGTAAAGACACCACGTTGACAACCTATGACAGTGTCATACGCCAAGAGTAACTGTGTGGTAAAGACACCACGTTGGCAACCTATGACAGTGTCATGCGCCAAGGGTAACTGTGTGGTAAAGACACCACGTTGACAACCTATGACAGTGTCATACACCAAGAGTAACTGTGTGGTAAAGACACCACGTTGATCACCTATGACAGTGTCATACGCCAAGAGTAACTGTGTGGTAAAGACACCACGTTGACAACCTATGACAGTGTCATGCGCCAAGGGTCACTGTGTGGTAAAGACACCACGTTGACAACCTATGACAGTGTCATACGCCAAGAGTAACTGTGTGGTAAAGACACCACGTTGACAACCTAAAACAGTGTCATGCGCCAAGGGTCACTGTGTGGTAAAGACACCACGTTGACAACCTATGACAGTGTCATGCGCCAAGGGTCACTGTGTGGTAAAGACACCACGTTGACAACCTATGACAGTGTCATGCGCCAAGGGTCACTGTGTGGTAAAGACACCACGTTGACAACCTATGACAGTGTCATACACCAAGAGTAACTGTGTGGTAAAGACACCACGTTGACAACCTATGACAGTGTCATACACCAAGGGTCACTGTGTGGTAAAGACACCACGTTGACGGGGTATGAGCACTGTAACAAATTATTCCACTTTATCAGAACAATGTATTTTTATCATCGCCAGTTTCAACATTTAGTTTTTATATATTTTGCTGGATTATGGAGGCATAGCTTATCATAAACATGCGCGGGGGCTAAGTCGATGGGAAATCTCAGTAGATTTTTCTAGATAATCTAGGAAATGTGTCAATTCATGGACAGCAAATGTTAGGGCGACATAGTTTTCGGGCAGCAAATCGGACATGAAAGTCTGAGTTTTTTTTCCTAATAAAACCACAAGAAATTATTTTTGAAGCTTCGGCCCGCTAAACGATTAAGTTTGACCTCCTGATATATAGAGAATAATGTAAAGCTTAAAAAATTAACGTCGTGCCCTATTTAGTCAATTAAACTAAATATTCAAATGATTCAAATGTATATCTACGAGCAACAAAGCCCGTCCAAGGACGTTCCGTCACCGTTCGGTGGCATGTTGTAAATCCCCCCCAACAGCCGTCTGGACCGCCAAAAATACTATTCATTATAGTTAAAATAAATTACTCGTAAAAACAGAGCTTTCGACTATAAATCCCAACTCGCATAACTCAAAATAAAGTCTTGGAAGAAATACTGCACCAAAAATAACTCGTTTTGAACGTCCGCGTAAACGTGTTCAATATGATTGGCTGTGGTGGTCATATGTGTTTGAGGGTCCAATCGCTATCGATGACAGGACGGAACATAGCCTTTTATTATATAGGATAACACTTAGTTCACACAACGTCAATGCACAAGATGGCGCTCCTTAAAAAAAAACCTCAACGCTCATTATAACTGCACTCATGTTCTTTTTTTAAAAAATATAGCTAAGCGTCTTAGGTATTTTACTTAAATTTCACTAAATTAATCAATATTTTTCCTTAAAAAACTCACATTTTGGTTTCCCTAAAATTATTTCATGAAATGTCCGTTTCCTTCTCCTCGACAGTCGTTAATTTCAATGCCGCTTTTTTTGTTCATTCGCTAAACGTCCAATTTATTTGATAAAATAACGCCATGCAATGCGTATTTTTAACAAAGTGTAAGTTCACGGATGGAGTTTGGTTGTATTATGTCAACATCTGTAATTATAAACCTAATGAAGGCGGGTTCGAGTCTTGAGAGAAAAAACGATTTGATTTTTGTTATTGTGGAAAATGATGCTACGGAATAACTTATATGTGGTTCAGGTTATTTGATGCTTAGTTTTTGGGATATCTTATGGTGAAACCATTTTGTAGCCTAGAGACTTAACTTACGCCATGAGATAACGATAAAATGTTTGTCCTCCTCATTCCTCCATTTAATTAATACCTTACCCTTGTTCACGCATTATAAGGTGACGTTCTAAGACTCATTTGGCGCCCCTGTACCTTGGCCCCCGGCGACAAATGTGCACCTCTGCCCCGCTTCGCTACGCCGCTCATAACTTAATCCAAAGACCAATACTGAAGCAGCTAATATTAACTCAGCAACAGATGAGAAAAAAAAATTAAAATATCACCTAGGAATTAAATCACCATCGATAGTCTACATCTTACAACCTTAGGTAGCCTACATCTTACAACCATAGGTAGCCTACATCTTACAACCATAGGTAGTCTACATCTTACAACCATAGGTAGCCTACATCTTACAACCATAGGTAGTCTACATCTTACAACCATAGGTAGTCTACATCTTACAACCATAGGTAGTCTACATCTTACAACCATAGGTAGTCTACATCTTACAACCATAGGTAGTCTACATCTTACAACCATAGGTAGTCTACATCTTACAACCATAGGTAGTCTACATCTTACAACCATAGGTAGTCTACATCTTACAACCATAGGTAGTCTACATCTTACAACCATAGGTAGTCTACATCTTACAACCATAGGTAGTCTACATCTTACAACCATAGGTAGTCTACATCTTACAACCATAGGTAGTCTACATCTTACAACCTTAGGTAGTCTACATCTTACAACCATAGGTAGTCTACATCTTACAACCATAGGTAGTCTACATCTTACAACCATAGGTAGTCTACATCTTACAACCATAGGTAGCCTACATCTTACAACCATAGGTAGTCTACATCTTACAACCATAGGTAGTCTACATCTTACAACCATAGGTAGTCTACATCTTACAACCATAGGTAGTCTACATCTTACAACCATAGGTAGTCTACATCTTACAACCATAGGTAGTCTACATCTTACAACCATAGGTAGTCTACATCTTACAACCATAGGTAGTCTACATCTTACAACCATAGGTAGCTTACATCTTACCCCGAAACCACAGCCTCAGGTAGGTAAGTGGATATTTTTAGTATTATTTAATTTTTATGCTGTGCTTCCTTTTTACGACGTGTCCGAAATTCTCTCATCTTCAAGAAAAAAGAGCGGCGTCATATTTTTACCAATAAGGCTTTAGCTGAAAATTTTAAAAGCTAATTTTATGATTATTGTAAAATATTACGTGATTAATCATTTAATCTGAAAAAGGTAGGCCTATAACAAATATATTTTTGGAAACAACGGTGCTACTAAAACACATATTAGTGTACCCGTGGTCTAGCGTCATACGGCTGGCTTACCAAGAGTCGTGCGTTCAAGTCTCTATTAAGGCATGGATTTTTTGCCGATGGGTACTTGACATTACTTCGGGTAAATTAGGGCGACTGGGCATTATGCCACGCAACCCCTTTTAACTGCCGTGGCCGGTGAATGCTGCTTCACTTGCCAACAGGTCACGATGGTCTGTGTGTATTAAGAACGTAGAACGCAATCAATTTCTATTTAGAAGGTGCGTCTTTGGGGCCGCCCTTAAATGACGTCACGAGATTTTGGACGATTTTTCATCCCCCTCCCCACTCGTCACACGTCGTCACAAGAAATTAGACCCCGGCTACACAGTGCGTCACAAGAAATTAGACCCGCGCTACACCATAACGTCACAAGAAATTAGACCCCCGCTACACCATGACGTCACAAGAAATTAGACCCCCGCTACACCATGACGTCACAAGAAATTAGACCCCCGCTACACCATGACGTCACAAGAAATTAGACCCCCGCTACACCATGACGTCACAAGAAATTAGACCCCCGCTACACCATGACGTCACAAGAAATTAGACCCCCGCTACACCATGACGTCACAAGAAATTAGACCCCCGCTACACCATGACGTCACAAGAAATTAGACCCTCGCTACACCATGACGTCACAAGAAATTAGAACCCCGCTACACCATGACGTCACAAGAAATTAGACCCCCGCTACACAATGACGTCACAAAGCTTCGACCAAACTCCCCCCTCCTTAAAAGCTGTATTTTCTATTTGAAAAAAAGCATGTTTGAAATCACTTCTTTGTCATTTAAGTATGTATTTAGTTTAAGGCTGTACTCTCGTAACACCGCGTGAAGTCATGTAAAACGTCTTAAAAGAACATTTATAGCGATCTATTATTTAAGTGGAACTTTTATTTAAAGTTTAGCGTTTTTATGTGACGTCTCATTTCTTAAACATCCCCCCCTCGTCACACATCGTCACAAATGTGTGACCCCCCCTTTCCCCTGTTAGGTGCATGACATCGTTTACGGACGGCCCCTTTTAAGTTCATAATGAAGTAATTTTAAATACATCTCTTGTATCGTAAGAAAATATTAAATAATTGGTTGTAAGCGTGAAGTTCTGAGAATTTTTTTAAAATAACAACGTTCAAAAATAGGATAATAAGTCTCCGTGTAATAGAAGGTATATGTCAAGTAACAAGACTTAAACACTCCGTGTTCTGGTTAACAACTGTCTTTAATCACGTTATACAATCCACTGCGATCAACTGCACAATCAAACACTGGCTACCTCTTGAACTGTCTATATATAGTCAGCCATCCTCTCAGTTCACGACCACGCACGCTTACAGTTCACATCAAAAACCACGTGTTTCATACTAGGTCAAGTTCTTGCATGCTCATACAATGTCAATACAACAAAACAACACTTCTCCCACATCCGTACCACTGAGGATGCGTTACTATTAGAAGGTAAACTTATTTCCCCTTTTACTTAATGTTGGGTCTTGGGACTGCTCGTGTATTGTACCATGTCCAACTGGATGGGTCAGTTACCTCACACAATATCACTATGTACTGGACGACTAGCAAATCTCTGAAGTCATGCGTGTAATGCACATCTATGACTTAAATAAATTATCTTTAATTCTTGTGTATTCCATATATAGAGTCACAACCATCCAACATGTGTTCCTCTCACAAGAGAATCCTTTTATAAAACTTCATCACAGAATCATAACAGAATACGTTAAAATCTGATGAATCTATCGAAATAGACCTTTTCTAGTACACAGTTCTACCTTCACTCTCTAGGCTCCTTACGGCTCCACAACACAATCGTCGTTTATATCAACTCCCGTTATTAAGCCAGTACCATCACACTCCAGTCATTCCAGTCTACACACACACACAGTGTACACATTTCATCAACATTAACAACAATGTACATATTACATTAAAATTAACAAGTCACACTCATAACCTTGACATTTAACGATGTTTCAAATGATAGATTTCTTGATAAGAGGAAGGTGATGATCAAACTTTGGAGAAACAATCTCTGGTCAGTGAGAAGTAGCCATAACGACGTCGATTGTGATATTTTATTGGATTCCCTCGGGATTATTCCAAATATTCACAAACACCAACAAACATGTTCACTAATTGTTCATTAATTGTTCATTAGTTTTTTCACTAATTGTTCACTAATTGTTCACCAATTGTTCACACTCAGATTTAATATAGAGCAGATTTCAATGTTAATGTATAATTATTAAAATTTTAATATTTGATCAACACGCGTTAAATTATCCGTTTGTTAAGTTTTCTTTCGGTTTAAACTTTTATCGATTGATAATTTTTAATTAAAAAAAAATAAATTAAATAAATTTAAAAAAATTTTTAAAAAATAAAAAATTATCAATCGATAAAAAGTTTAAACAGAAAGAAAACTTAACAAACGGATAATTTAACGCATGTTGATCAAATATTATTATTATTATTATTATTTTTTAAATTATTTTTTTAATATTTTTTTTTAACCATTGAAAAATTAGTTATAGAGACATAAACTATTTTGGCCCTCACGTGTGTATTTAATTTTCAGTTACTTTATTTTCTCCTGCTAAAATGAGGTTTTGTATTGCAGCTCTTTGTAATGATCTCATGATTGGTTTATAATACGAGACGAGGTTTTATAACATTCAACTGACACAGAGGGCTGAAATGATTGGTTTATAACACATGACGAGGTTTTATAACATTCAACTGAAATGATTGTATTAAAAGAATTAAACTTAATCACTTTTATTTCATTTCATTGTTTAAGAAAGTATTTTTACGTCTCACATATTCATTTAAAATGTCTTACTTTCCCCCCTAAGTTAAACAACGGTTCTTACGCTATCGTCCGAATGCTCTGCGTGTACCAACTCTTAAAAAATATCCATGGAAATTAATTACATTAAAAAATAAAATAACCTGAAGTTGCGGCAAATTTCCCGAGTTTAATCTCAATAATCTCATCACAACAATGGTTTGCGTTACGAACAACGCTCTTCGGTGTCCAAGGTGAATAACTCTTCTGGGCCGTCTTTTGTTCTGGCGAAAACGATTGTTTTATGTCAGCTATTCCCATAGATCCGGCGACAAGTCAATTCCCTTAACTCGAGGATGCGGCGGTGAACAAAGTTGATGAACATAATAGGACAATTATAGACATTTTTGCTTTAAGGACTTCCGTTTTTGTAAAAGAAACAATCACGAAGAGATTAGCTTAATCTTATCAATTTTCAGTTGGACGGGCAAAGCTTTGATTTTTTTTGTTTTCCTTTCAAAGCCAGTTAATTAGATTGAATTTTTTTAAAAACTTTGTTTTAAAGCGAGGTTCTCAGTTCCCGAACGAGGCTAGATGAAATGTTGTAAATTCAACAGGACAACTTGTTTCTCGGTCACTTCCATATTGTGGTTCAGTTTAGCTTCCTTTGATATTAATCGCGTTTAGGGAAAATTTTGAAGCAAAGTGGTCAAATTTTAAACGTAATTCAGTGGTCAAATTTAAGAATCCCTGATTTAAAGCATTCTTGGTCATTTAAAGCATTCTTGGTCATTTAAAGTATTCTTGGTCATTTAAAGCATTCTTGGTCATTTAAAGCATTCTTGGTCATTTAAAGCATGCTTGGTCATTTAAAGCATTCTTTGTCATTTAAAGCATTCTTGGTCATTTAAAGCATTCTTGGTCATTTAATACATTCTTGGTCATTTAAAGCATTCTTGGTCATTTAAAGCATTCTTGGTCATTTAAAGCATTCTTGGTCATTTAAAGCATTCTTGGTCATTTAAAGCATTCTTGGTCATTTAAAGCATTCTTGGTCATTTAAAGCATTCTTGGTCATTTAAAGCATTCTTGGTCATTTAAAGCATTCTTGGTCATTTAAAGCATTCTTGGTCATTTAAAGCATTCTTGTCAATTTTGTTTTGGAAAAGAAAAAAAAACAGGAATAATAATTTAAAAATTAAATGTTGAACTTGTCAAGCGGACAACATGTGACGTCTGTCAGGGATGATACATCACGTTTGGAATTATTTTTTTAAATTTAAATGTGATTTATTTATTTGTTTGATTAAGTTCAGATGAACTACGTGGGGTATTGATTAATGCCAGGGGGATCTCAATCTATACATTGTGACTTGAAATAAATTTCGACCAATGTCTAGTCTGAGGCCATCCTAAACACGCTTCACTTAGAATTGAGGGGGCAGAGAGAGAGATTCTTAGAGCCATTGTAACCTCAAGCCATATCGTGAGACTAGCTTTGTAGAACTCCCGATGAACTTTTTTCGTCATGTTGTGTTATTTAATGAATGTGTTTTCACTAATTATCAATAATGTGGGCTTCACATTCAATATCATAGAGATGTTGTTAATGAATTTTTTTTACCTCCTTTGGTTTTCTTATATCAGATAACATTTGTATGGTGGTGAAGGGTCGCTGCTCGTTTTAAACAATGATTCTTCGATCACTTGTCTGCATGTTACGGTGTGTTCATTAAACGAAATTGAAAGGCCAATGTACTCAGATCTGTTTCATCGGGAAATTGTTGTTTATTGCTATGGTAACAGCATTGTCATTGACATAACATCGAATTTACTGTCAAGCTCATGTACACTTTTTATTGCGATCTACCCAGACACAACAAATCAGTATGTCAACTTTTCTTCATATGTCTTAAAACTCAAAAACAACTTAACAAGAACTTTTCATTTTGATTCTGAGATACCATATTCAACCAAATATATTGTAATGACGCACTCACACAAACATACACTTACAAACACACATACACACACATACTAACACGGACACACACACACACACAAACATATCTATTTACTGTGACAAAGATACAACATGCAACATAAAAATCTCTAACTGTGACATAGAGATCTACAACATGACATCACCACATGAGAGTAGTCATCGTCGACTACGACGGACCAACAACGAATAACCACATGAGAGTGGTCATCGTCGACTACGACGGACCAACAACGAATCACCACATGAGAGTGGTCATCGTCGACTACGACGGACCAACAACGAATCACCACATGAGAGTGGTCATCGTCGACTACGACGGACCAACAACGAATCACCACATCATCTTTCCTTCTACGACAAAATACCAAGTACCTCATGCAGTGAGTAAACATTTACATCAATTTTTGTTTACTTTCAGTCACCTTCCTCAGTAAACAATATTTCAGTTTTACTCCGTTGCTAATCTACCGCGTCTACCGCGTCTACCGCGTCTACAGCATCTTGCATACTAACAGGTTTTTTATAGCATTAATCAGAGCGTCTCATTTAAAACCAAATTATTTAAATGGCCAGATCCTAAATATTAACATAAGCTTCGAGGACTTTAATCGCCAACATTCTTGAGATGAAGGATTTCATAAATATCACACACAAATAAACAGTTACACCAAGCCTAAATTGTCATATAATGTTGGTAGACTTGCCCTTACATCTTACATCTATCTCATTGACAACCCGGCCCAGGAGCATTAAATGACATTGACGGATGTAATAATCACATGACTCTGACAATGATAAGCATAATAGAATTTAAAAAGGACTTTAACTCCATGCTTTCTAAACGTTTATTCAAAATGTGTGCAGTGCTGTCCCCCTATGAAGTATCAAATAAAAAAAACGTAAAAAAAAAGTTTTTGACTAGAAATTCTTTTATGTACAAGACCTAACTAAAAGAATGTTCATTATAATATGCAGTGCAAGACAATCCAAAAATCCAAAATTTTAGTTATGTCTCGTGAAACATAATTAATATAATGCGCACCGATTGGGAATATATTTTTAAATCCCTTATATTAACTTCACCGCCGTCTCTGTCGTCATCTCTCGCTGTCTGTCTTGGTCGGGCTTGCGTAAAACTAAAAGTCAAAAAATGACCCACTTCCCGTGATCCGATCGAGCTGACATTTGGCACACGGACCCGTCTTACCTAACAATGCATCGTATCAAAATTTCAGATCGATCGAACGTACCGTAATTAAATTAATGCATTTTTAGTTTATCCTTATATAACGTATGTAATTCAAAATCACTGTTTGTTATTGTTTTTTTCCCACGTGAGAGTTTGAGTTGACGCGTTGACGCGACCCATCGAAGTACCGGAGTACTTTTGTTTACATTTTACGTATCACCCTGAGCTCGGTCAAGCGATCGGTGACCAGACTTTTCCCATCTCCCCAGGGTTGTGAAGCAAAGTTGAGTTAAGACAGATTCAGTCTGTAAAGGTTTGTCGCGTTTGATAATAATCAATACTGTTAGTTATGTCTCATATATAAGGGATTTATAGTCAAAAACTTTGTTTTTACGGGTTTGTTTTATTTAAAAGTATCCTTATATAATAAAAGGCTAAGTTCTGTCCGGTCATCGATAGCGATTGGTCCCTCAAACACACATGACTCCTACAACCAATCATATCAAGTTTACGCGGACTTTCAAAACGAGTTATTTTTGGTGCAGTATTTCTTGCAAGACTTTTTTTGAGTTATTCACAGTGGGATTTATAGTCAAAAGCTCTGTTTTTACGAGTTATTTATTTTAACTATAATGAATAGTATTTTTGACGTGATGCACATGTATGTCGGTCGAGAAGGCTGTTGGAAGGGAGTTACAACATGCCACCGAACGGTGGCGGAACGTCCTTGGACGGGCTTTGTTGCTCATTGTCAATATAATACGCACCACGACACAACAGCAAAAAAATTAACATGTTACATAGAGATAAATAGAGATAATATAAAAATTCATTAATTTAATTACGGTACATTCGATTATCTGAAATTTTGATACATCATTTTTATCATCAGCACGAGTCTGCCTGCAAAATTTCAGCTCACTAGTTTACGAGGGGGGTAGGTTAAAAATCGATCCAAAGTTTTTTCGGCACCGCCCGCCCATCTGCCTAAAGCAGACACCACGAGTTTAATGTAAGGGATTTAATAAAACAGCTACTTTTCATACAATCAAACGGAGTAGCGTCTTTTTGACGGAAATCTAGTTTTATGACTATTGTAAAAGATAAGAAAATAACCAAGTTTCTTTGCAAATGATATAAAAAAAAATATTTTGTAAAATACTATGCCTGACCTTTGAATACTTCCCACAATACCACGAAGAAATAGCTCACATAACTAGGTCTTGAATCTCAGCACTAGTCTTACTTGAAGCACAGACGAACTCTCGCTAAAACATATTTAATAAAACAACACGGCCTTTAAGAAAGGGGTATCCTTGATGTCTCTCTGTTGGGTTTTCTGTGACATTCCACCCAGGTTCTTGTTTGTTTACCGGCCACGTCAGGTGACTCTCAGATAGCGCTCACGTCACGTGACTCCCAGATAGCGCTCACCGTGTTCTGTGCCAACATGTACGTCCTCGGCAGATGCTGGCCCGACCTGGGGTCTGGTTATCGTGGATGAGCTACTGGACGGTCGACGGAAGTTATTCCTATAGCTATGTTAACGCAACAACTGTGGACCCATTCGGTAGTTGAAATGTCTTGTTATCAGACAGGTACATAGAGTCGTACCTGTAGTTGTGACAAGTTTTCATAGACTTACTATGTAACCAGGGGGATGGGGTAATGGTAGAGATCATTTGGTTTAAGGAAGGCCAAAAACAATTTGTTTAAACCTAAGTTATCTCTCTATGGGTCTATTTCCGTGAGGCCAGAGAAGACAACAGAGTAAGATAAAAACATGACGCAACAACTGTCAACATAGAATTAATAAAGTCCGTAGTTCCTTCCTTTGCTATGAGCAATGAAGATGCGAAGCAAGCAAACTGCCCAGACGAGCCGTACCTGCCAATTGTTTTACAAGCCCAACTTTTTATTTTACTTAGTGCTTGAAGACAGTAACAAAATAAAGACACTATTTAAACTAGGGGTCTACTGATATATCGGCTGGCCGATAGCATATAAAGGTCCCGATATTAATAAGGTCCCGTAATAAATAATTGTGGATATTGCATGCAATAGTTATGGATAGCGTATGAAATAATTGCGGATATTGCATGCAATAGTTGTGGATAGCGTATGAAATAATTGTGGACGTTGTATGCAATAGTTGCGGATAGCGTATGAAATAATTGTGGATATTTCATGCAATGGTTGTGGATAGCGTATCAAATAATGGTGGATGATAAAAAATGGAATAATGGAATAATTCTGGATCGTTTCCAAATTACTGTATTTAGCACATTGAAGATTTATTTTTTACAAATAAATGTTATCTCTTACAATATAATCTGTTAGAGACGCTCCTTCTATACAGAAGATTATTGCGTCTTCGCTTATCCATGGTTTATGTCGTTTTGCATTTTTATTAGTTTTTATTAAATTATAAAAAAATTAATTTCTAACCCAATATATAATGCACAACATTATTTTTTTTTACCTTTAGGTATCTGTATTTAACATAATTCACCGCTGATGTATTTACATTATTTTTTAAAGATAAAATTTGATTCTTTGTCGTGTTAGACATAACTTTAGTCTACACGTTGATCTTGATGGCACGGCACAGCCATATACAAAATTGCTTCACACCTATGTAAGGTGTTCAAAGGTAAACTAAGACAAATCTTGGCGATGGTCAAGTCTGTTACAATGACGACAGAGATGATGACGACACAGAAGATGACGACAGAGATGATGACGACAGAGATGATGACGACAGAGATGATGACGACAGAGATGATGACGACAGAGATGATGACGACAGAGATGATGACGACAGAGATGATGACGACAGAGATGATGACGACAGAGATGATGACGACAGAGATGATGACGACACAGAAGATGACGACAGAGATGATGACGACAGAGATGATGACGACACAGATGATGACGACAGAGTTGATGACGACAGAGATGATGATGACAGAGATGATGACGACAGAGATGATGACGACACAGATGATGACGACAGAGATGATGACGACAGAGATGATGACGACAGAGATGATGACGACAGAGATGATGACGACAGAGATGATGACGACAGAGATGATGACGACAGAGATGATGACGACAGAGATGATGACGACAGAGATGATGACGACAGAGATGATGACGACTGAAAAATGACGTGACAAAGCACACAGGCAACCGCCAGTCACAATAGGGCTTGTCATTTCTGAAACCGGAAAACGTCATAACTCATTGAATAATGTTCTATTTTTAGAATACATTTTAGCGTAACAATGTTTGAAGCATAAATACAGTCGAATCAATAAGCTTTCAAATTTGTTAGCATAGTAAAATTACGAAAATCTTTTTTCTTGTTCAAGTCCAGTAAGCTGTCTTAAATTAACGAATACTTAACAAATGCAAATAGCTGATAAGATACTTCCTTCTCAATATACCTACATTTACATGTTGACTCGTATCTTTAATTAATTTTTCATGTAATTTGTCCTTAAAAGACCCCCATATTTCTATTAATAGATTTCCGCCATATTATGACAAGGTCTATTGGGCTACACGAGACCGTTCACAAATATACGACTCTCTCACTGGGACTTCACACAAGTTTTTATTATAGCCAACACTTTCATTGGCTTTCAGAGTACTGCTCAAAGGTAGTTCACGCTTTCATTAAGTCTTACCTACCAGACCGGTTATTAATTAGATTACGGTATCATAGAAAGCTTATTAACTAGACTACGGTATCAGAGGAGAGCTAACAACCTACTGCAGTATCAAAGAACAGCTATCAACTAGACCAGTGCTTCTCAAAGTGGTGGTCCGCGGGACCGGTGCCGGTTTGTGGGCTTTCCGCCGCCGGTCCGCAGAAATTCTTTAAAAAAGGACAGAAAAAAATTGTCAGTGCAGTGAAAAATAGTGCACCGGTCCCTGGTGCAATGGAAAAAAAATTCCGGCTGGTCCGCCATACTAAAAAGTTTGAGAAGCACTGAACTAGACTCCGCTATCTAAGGACATAAATCAACTAGACTACGGTATCATAGGACAGCTATCAACTAGACTGCGGTATCATAAAACGATTATCAACTAGACTACGGTATCATAGAACGATTATCAACTAGACTGCGGTATCATAAAACGATTATCAACTAGACTACGGTATCATAAAACGATTATCAACTAGAATACGGTGTCATAGAACGGTTATCAACTAGAATACGGTATCATAGGACAGCTATCAACTAGACTGCGGTATCATAGAACAGTTATTAACTAGACTACGGTATCATAGAACTGTTATCAACAAGACTACGGTATCATAGGACAGCTATCAACTAGACTGTGGTATCATAGAACAGTTATCAACTAGACTGTGGTATCATAGAACAGTTATCAACTAGACTGTGGTATCATAGAACAGTTATCAACTAGACTGTGGTATCATAGAACAGTTATCAACTAGACTGTGGTATCATAGAACAGTTATCAACTAGACTGTGGTCTCATAGAACGGTTATCAACAAGACTACGGTATCACAGGACAGCTCAGCATACATAAGATAATAAATGTTGAATAAGTAGCTAAAGTGACAACAATTAAAATGCAGACTTTTTCTGCCATACAAGTTTTCCTTCTTCCATTCCGGAATTCGGGCGTGGAATGGGTTGCCTGAAGAATCCAGGCAAACCAACACTTTATCAACATTTAAATCTCTAATAAAAATGCAGGACTAAACACAAACCATAGATAAGCGTAGGACGCAATAATCTTCTGTATAGAAGGAGCGTCTGTAGACAGATAAGATAAGATAAGATCAAAAAGACATGATTGATATTAACATAAACAATTGTTTAAAACTTAAACAAAATAAAATTTGCAATAGTTCTGAGAAGGGGTAATAAGCTTTGTTACAAATATGAACATTTTAAGGAAGTGAATAAATATGTTAAAGGAATTACAAATTTAAAAAAACAATTTCTCCTTTGTTTTGTTTTCGTAGTGTAAAACACCAACTGGAGGTGCTTTTACCCTCCACATATAAAAGGACTTCCATAAATGACGTCACGCGATTTAGCGCCCCCCCCCCAACCACCATTAAAAACGTCGTTAAATAAATTTAAAGCAATCAAACCTTTAAGTGGAACGTCTATATCAAGTTGCTCGTTTTGATGTGACGTCACATTTCTTAAATCCCCCTTCTCCCTCGTCACACCTAGGTGCATGACGTCATTTATGGACAGCCCAAAATCTTTCAATCTATGAATCTATCAGGGGCAGCCCTAGTCTTTGTGGTTTCATGGGCGACGCCAATTCCTAAAACATAGTGTATGTATTTAAAACATATATATATTTGGAAGCCCTTTTTCGAGGGCCCTAAAATGCTGGTTCTGATCAGTGCCCTGGGTCGCATAAGCCTAAGACCGCCATTGCGTCCAACAACTGCTACGCCCTTGTAACATGCACGATGTAAATTATATCCTTGCATAACGACAAGAGATAAATTGTTAACATTAACGCTGCAGAGAAATGAAATTAATTTTTTTAAAACTCTCTGCCCGCTAAGACTACTGACCTCAAGATGGGCGAGGTCCTGTTTTCATTGGCTGACTTCACTGGACAAGACAGTGGCCTGGAGAGAGAGAGAGAGAGAGAGAGAGAGAGAGAGAGAGAGAGAGATGTAGAGGTGAGAAAGTGAGAGCGAAGGAGAGAGAGATGTATGTAGAGGTGAGAAAGTGAGAGAGAGAGAGAGATAGAGAGAGAAGAGAGAGAGAGAGAGAGATGTAGAGGTGAGAAAGTGAGAGAGAAGGAGAGAGAGATGTATGTAGAGGTGAGAAAGTGAGAGAGAAGGAGAGAGAGATGTATGTAGAGGTGAGAAAGTGAGAGAGAGAGAGAGATAGAGAGAGAAAGAGAGAGAGAGAGAGATGTAGAGGTGAGAAAGTGAGAGAGAGAGAGATAGAGAGAGAGAAAGAGAGAGAGAGAGAGATGTAGAGGTGAGAAAGTGAGAGAGAGAGAGAGATAGAGAGAGAAAGAGAGAGAGAGAGAGATGTAGAGGTGAGAAAGTGAGAGAGAAGGAGAGAGAGATGTATGTAGAGGTGAGAAAGTGAGAGAGAAGGAGAGAGAGATGTATGTAGAGGTGAGAAAGTGAGAGAGAGAGAGAGATAGAGAGAGAAAGAGAGAGAGAGAGAGATGTAGAGGTGAGAAAGTGAGAGAGAGAGAGAGATAGAGAGAGAAAGAGAGAGAGAGAGAGATGTAGAGGTGAGAAAGTGAGAGAGAGAGAGAGATAGAGAGAGAAAGAGAGAGAGAGAGAGAGATGTAGAGGTGAGAAAGTGAGAGAGAAGGAGAGAGAGATGTATGTAGAGGTGAGAAAGTGAGAGAGAGAGAGAGATAGAGAGAGAAAGAGAGAGAGAGAGAGATGTAGAGGTGAGAAAGTGAGAGAGAGAGAGATAGAGAGAGAAGAGAGAGAGAGAGAGATGTAGAGGTGAGAAAGTGAGAGAGAGAGATAGAGAGAGAAAGAGAGAGAGAGAGAGAGATGTAGAGGTGAGAAAGTGAGAGAGAAGGAGAGAGATAGAGAGAGAAAGAGAGAGAGAGAGAGATAGAGAGAGAAAGAGAGAGAGAGAGAGATGTAGAGGTGAGAAAGTGAGAGAGAAGGAGAGAGAGATGTATGTAGAGGTGAGAAAGTGAGAGAGAGAGAGAGATAGAGAGAGAAAGAGAGAGAGAGAGATGTAGAGGTGAGAAAGTGAGAGAGAGAGAGAGATAGAGAGAGAAAGAGAGAGAGAGAGATGTATGTAGAGGTGAGAAAGTGAGAGAGAGAGAGAGATAGAGAGAGAAAGAGAGAGAGAGAGATGTAGAGGTGAGAAAGTGAGAGAGAGAGAGATAGAGAGAGAAAGAGAGAGAGAGATGTATGTAGAGGTGAGAAAGTGAGAGAGAGAGATGTAGAGGTGAGAAAGTGAGAGAGATGTATGTAGAGGTGAGAAAGTGAGAGAGAGAGATATGTAGAGGTGAGAAAGTGAGAGAGAGAGATGTAGAGGTGAGAAAGTGAGAGAGAGAGATGTAGAGGTGAGAAAGTGAGAGAGAGAGAGAGATAGAGAGAGAAAGAGAGAGAGAGAGATGTAGAGGTGAGAAAGTGAGAGAGAGAGATGTAGAGGTGAGAAAGTGAGAGAGAAGGAGAGAGATATGTAGAGGTGAGAAAGTGAGAGAGAGAGATGTAGAGGTGAGAAAGTGAGAGAGAGAGATAGAGAGAGAAAGAGAGAGAGAGAGATTTAGAGGTGAGAAAGTGAGAGAGAAGGAGAGAGATATGTAGAGGTGAGAAAGTGAGAGAGAGAGAGATGTAGAGGTGAGAAAGTGAGAGAGAGAGATGTAGAGGTGAGAAAGTGAGAGAGAGAGAGAGATAGAGAGAGAAAGAGAGAGAGAGAGATGTAGAGGTGAGAAAGTGAGAGAGAGAGATGTAGAGGTGAGAAAGTGAGAGAGAGAGATATGTAGAGGTGAGAAAGTGAGAGAGAGAGATGTAGAGGTGAGAAAGTGAGAGAGAAGGAGAGAGATATGTAGAGGTGAGAAAGTGAGAGAGAGAGATGTAGAGGTGAGAAAGTGAGAGAGAGAGAGAGATAGAGAGAGAAAGAGAGAGAGAGATGTAGAGGTGAGAAAGTGAGAGAGAAGGAGAGAGATATGTAGAGGTGAGAAAGTGAGAGAGAGAGATGTAGAGGTGAGAAAGTGAGAGAGAGATATGTAGAGGTGAGAAAGTGAGAGAGAGAGATGTAGAGGTGAGAAAGTGAGAGAGAAGGAGAGAGAGAGAGAAGGAGAGAGAGAGAAGGAGAGAGAGAGAGAGAGAAGGAGAGAGAGAGAGAGAAGGAGAGAGAGAGAGAGAGAAGGAGAGAGATAGAGAGAGAAGGAGCGGGTATAATAAAATAAATGATAGCCCGAGGAATCGTGACGACATAATCGAATTCCTGCTCCGTCATTCAATGAGCAGTATTAGCATGATGCGGCTTTCAAGGAGCTGTCCGCTTTTCATGCCAACTGCTAGGAAATGTCGGGAAACTGACATTATTTGCTGTCAACCGTGAAAGCTCGCATAAACTCGTTTTGGCTTTGACCATTGGAACATTACATAAACATCTCTCAGCTCAAACATAACATAAACACCTCTTAACTTAACTATTACACACACTTCTTAATTTATTACATTCACATCTCCTTTGTCAATCACTACATAACCATATCTCAAATTTACCATTCAAAAACTTCATAGTAATATGATAATATATATAGAATAGAATAGATAATAGAAATATAAAAGTCTCTTATCGGTACGTCACTGTATGCATGTGTGTGTCCTTCCTTTGCTTTAGAAAGTTGTGTTTCCGGTGATGTCTTACTTGTCAGCTTATTATGATATATTTTTTTATTCATCTGTGCTGTTTATAAATGCACTTATTTGACTTTTTTCGTCTCCCTGTTTTTTTAATAAAAAGTTGAAACTTTGCAAACGTTGGGGTAAAAAATAAAGATAAAACAAATAATTTCAAACTAAGATTATGAAAAGTGAAGCAAAGAATGCTTACTAATATTTGAGAACGTAAAATTAAATAATTTGTTGAAATAAAAGTTCCCTCTGTTTGGGAAAACTCAATTAGAGAGTATATTTAGTAATGTCGTCATTGGGAAGATAAAATTTTACTTACAAATTCTCATAGGAACGAAGATAACGTTTTAGAAGTGCAGATTAATTAGAGAGTAAGGGATTCATGTAAACAAAATCATTATCAAATTATCGCCGTTACTAAAGTACAAATCAGTGTGGCTATAGTTGAAGTTCTAACACACGAGGAAGAGAAGCTGCACATCAACTTTCTCGGTTTATTTTTTTAAAATTGCCAAGTCGTAGGCGAACATTTCAATCTTGTACAGTTTAATTCAGTTATAATGCCACATGATCGGAGGCTTCTCATATTCTATTTGAAAGCCACAACCATGGACAGATGTTTATGCCAAACAGAAGAGAAATGAATTCAAATGAAAAAATTAACTGACAGAAATATATTTTATTTTTGTCTTTTCTTATCTATACAGATAAGCTCTTTGTATCAAGAAGATTATTGCGTCATACGTTCTGCTAAGAATACATTTTAAAGTGACGCAGTGTTCACAGGCCAAGCGGCAATGAGGGACCAAGCTATTCCATGCCGCCTTTGTTTCCCAAACTAGTGTCAGAAAACCATTCGGAGCTGGGTGGACTCAGGGGAACCCATGGGCCAGGGAACAAATCCCTGCTTTCACGAGATTCGAATCCGTGACACTTGGTAAGCCAGAAGAAAGTAGTTACCAGTTTTATTATTTCAATTTTTAAAAGCATACTTGCATCAAATACAAATAATTATTTAATGTGGGGTCATCTAAAAATCTTCCAATGCTAGAGCTTTATCATCGTTTTACTCTAGAAATTCTCTTATCATGTATGTGATTTTCATATCAAGAGAAAGAATTTTGATGTTTGCATTCAGTAAGTGAAGATGAAAATATGTCAGTTCAATAATACTTATATACAATATATTCATCTATATAGAAGGAGCATCTGTAACTTATACGATATAATCATCTGTATAGAAGGAGCATCTGTAACTTATACGATATAATCATCTGTATAGAAGGAGCATCTGTAACTTATGCGATATAATCATCTGTATAGAAGGAGCATCTGTAACTTATACGATATAATCATCTGTATAGAAGGAGCATCTGTAACTTATGCGATATAATCATCTGTATAGAAGGAGCATCTGTAACTTATACGATATAATCATCTGTATAGAAGGAGCATCTGTAACTTATGCGATATAATCATCTGTATAGAAGGAGCATCTGTAACTTATACGATATAATCATCTGTTTAGAAGGAGCATCTGTAACTTATACGATATAATCATCTGTATAGAAGGAGCTTCTGTAACTTATGTGATATAATCATCTGTATAGAAGGAGCATCTGTAACTTATACGATATAATCATCTGTATAGAAGGAGCATCTGTAACTTATACGATATAATCATCTGTATAGAAGGAGCATCTGTAACTTATGCGATATAAATTCTAAGTGTGACAAAAAAAAACATTGCAAATGTTTTATTAAATGACCAGGCTCAAACACATTTACATTTTTTAAATAATAATTTTTTTTATAAAAGTGAATGAAACTTGATTGTTGTTTAAAATTATATAAATTTATTATTCTTCCTTCCTGGTAATGTGAGCGTGTGTGGAGGCGGGGTGGGGGGGGAGAGGTTGGTGGGGGGACATTTTCATACAAATTTGAAAGGATTATATTTTTCTAAAAGCAACATTTAAATATTGATGAAGATAAAATAATAATAAAAGTAAATAAATAAATGAATACATTTTAATAAAACTTCGATCGTTAATTTAATTTAATTTTTTTTTGAATTTGTTACAATAAAATACTCTAAAACAAATGTTAATGTTAGGTTTTAGTTGAACCTTTTACTTTAGGTTTTAGTTGAACCTTTTACTTTAGGTTTTAGTTGAACCTTTTACTTAAGTTTTAGTTGAACCTTTTACTTTAGGTTTTAGTTGAACCTTTTACTTAAGTTTTAGTTGAACCTTTTACTTTAGGTTTTAGTTGAACCTTTTACTTTTCGCCTCGTTGGACAGTGACAAAATTGACATAATCTATATATATAAAAATGAAAGTATATCTGTGTGTGTGTGTGTGTGTTTGTGTGCTTGTCCTTTGTAGCTGACTAAACCATTTACCCGATCGTCATGAAACTTTTGGAGACTTTTGAGTACGCTCCTGGGATGGTAACTGGCAACTTTTTTTTTCTTCAAATTTAACACTCATGGGGCGTCGGGGGCCCATAATGTCATGTTTTGCTTATTTGAGCTATATAAAAATTAGTCATAGCTCTAGCTACTGGATAAATTGATGGATCTTAACTAAACTTTGTATAGAACAACTTGGTAGCCAATATTAAAATAATATATGGCACTGAACTCCTAATGAGCATTCCTTCGGGGCTTTGACTCAAAAAGCCTTTTTTCTTACACGTTTAAGATTTTATACCCAATTAAATTATTAACTGTCTTGAAAAATAATGATAAATGTATCCATTATTATCCTTATTGAAATGAACAGGTGTTTTGAATTTTATATCTTGCACTGAATGGGCCCTGAGGCCCTTAATTTCATTTTTGCTAATATATGCTATATACGAATTAATTTATGCGTTAGCTACTGAGTGAATCAATGGATCTTAACCAAGCTTTGAATACAAAAACTTGAATAAAATAATTGGGGTGAGAATGCAACCAGGATTTTAAATTAGTAAGTGTATCACATATAAACAGGGTATTAGCCTGACAGGACGTAACAAAACAGCGAACGTTGCGGCAAAGAGGAAGTCTCTTTGCCGAAACGTTCGCTGTTTTGTTACGTACAAAAACTTGGTAGCCCATATTAAAATACTTAAGGGCACTGAACTTCTAATTTCAATTTCTTCGGGGCAGGGGGCCCCAAATGTCTTTTTAAATCCTTTATATTAACTCGTGGTGTCTGCGGCCGCCCGCCCTTGCGGCCGGCCGCCCATGCTTGTCGCCAATTTTTTTTTAGATTTTTAACCCACTTGCTCGTAAGCTAGCGAGCTGAAATTTTGCAGGCAGTTTCGTAACGATAATAAAAACAATGTTTCAAAATTTCAGATCGATCGCATGTACCGTAATTAAATTATTGATTTTTTAGATAATTTTATTTACTCCTATGTATCATGCTATTTTTTGAGATAGAGCGTCGCGGTGCGTATTATATTGAACAACCTTTCTGTCGCGCAATAAGGTGCGTATTTTATTGACAACTCTTTTTATAAACATATTCCTGATCAGTGCGCATTATATTAAACATGTTTTACGACACAACTGCAATTTTGTATTTCTGGATGGTCTTGCGCTGCGTATTATAATGAACATTCTTTTAGTTACGTCTCGTACATAAAGGATTTATAGTGAAAAACTTGGTTTTTTACGTTTTTTTAAAATTAAATCCTTTATATTAACTCGTGGTGTCTGCGGCCGCCCGCCCTTGCTTGCTTGCTTGTCGCCAAAACTTTTGGTCGATTTTTAACCCACTTGCTCGTAAGCTAGCGAGCTGAAATTTTGCAGGCAGTTTCGTACCGATAATAAAAACAATGTATCAAAATTTCAGATCGATCGCATGTACCGTAATTAAATTATTGATTTTTTAGATTATTTTATTTATTCCTATGTATCATGCTATTTTTTTGAGATAGAGCGTCGCGGTGCGTATTATATTGAACAACCTTTCTGTCGCGCAATAAGGTGCGTATTTTATTGACAACTCTTTTTATAAACATATTCCTGATCGGTGCGCATTATATTAAACATGTTTTACGACACAACTGCAATTTTGTATTTCTGGATGGTCTGGCGCTGCGTATTATAATGAACATTCTTTTAGTTACGTCTCGTACATAAAGGATTTATAGTGAAAAACTTTGTTTTTTTACGGGTTTTTTAAATTTTCGTATATGTTTAAGATATTTTCCCATTCCCATTTTAACGATCTTTAGAAATATATCCATGATGAAACTGAATTAAAATGAACAGGTTTTTGAAATTGGCATCTTGCACCGAATGGGCCCAGTTGCCCCTTAATGTCATTTTTTTCCATATATTAGCTATATAAAAGTTAGTTTAAGCGTTAGATAATGAGAAAATAACTGGATTTTGACCAAACTTAGTATATAACAACTTAAGAGCCTATATTAAATTACTATAGGGCACTGAACTCCTAATGTCCATTCCCTTGGAGCTTAAGGCCCCAAGTGTCTTTTTACGGAACGTTAATAATTGTAATTTGTATTCCATAGTCAATTTTACAAGATATTGAAAAATATAGCTTGAGTACAATGACAATTAAAAAATTTAATTATCACTCATTTTGGGGCCGGGCCCTTAATATCGTTTCTTCTTTCGTAAGCTTTAATTATTAATTTATTTATCAGTTTGTTATGAAACTTTGAGTTTATCTTTTTTTTTCCACTTCCGCGAAGGTTTCTGGCATAATTGTTTTTAAAAATATACCACTCATAGCTTTCTTTAAATTTATCCATTTTTTAATCAGATCGTTACAACGCACGACGGGTCTGCTAGTTATTTATACCAAACACTTATCATTGCTTGAATTTCGTCGCACTTCATACTTTTCGACAGAAAACCAACATTTGACGTTTAGAATTTCACATTGTTATCAGGAAAAAATAATAATCAAATGATGTTAACAATGTAATAATTTATGTTCCTTTATCTCTGCATGTCCTAAAAGAATAATAATTGCATTCGTAAATTTTCGCGCTCTCACACATCTAGCCTACTGTGCAGTTTTCATCATTAAGGCAATTGTTTTATAATAGCTTTCATAATTTATGGCTGTCAATATTAAAACGATGACCAGGATTAGCGAACCAGGACTATAAATTTGTAGTATTTGAAAAAAATTCTTCGGAAATATAAAATATTTTTTTAATGGAGCAATTTCAGATGAAATTTATATTTCTAAAAAATGACAACTCGTAATATCACAAAATGGTCAAGGGGATCATTTCCGTAAGAGACCTCACCTGAATTCAAAGATTATATATAAATATATTCATTTGTGTTTATATATGTCAATTGTTGAGTGTTATAGTTTATTGAAGAGCCAGCGACGTGCAATCACTTTCTAATGTTTCGAGACATAAATAATAAAACTACGCATTAACAAAATGTTTCTATATAACTGATTAAATTATTTTTATAGCAGCTTCCATTAGCACCATCAAAACACATTTATATTTCCATCAACAAAAATGTTTCATATTTGGACAATCAACAAACTTAAAGATCACTTCGTATTGTCAAGTTTAAAACCGATTTTTAAAAAGGTAAAAAATATAATTATTATCATCTATGCATATTAATATAATATACAGTAAATTATATTGCTCCACAGAAGTTAGTCTCCGGTTTTTATCGGTTATTTCCTACAATAACAAACGGTACTGTAGGTTACACTTGAGGGTAAGTCAACGTTTGTAACATTTGTTGTAGGGTAATTAATTATCTTTTTATACAAGCACTGGACTTATATGATGAGAGCGGTCATCGTCGACTACGACCCACGAACAACAACATACAAGCCAGTGTGTCCTCACCACTAACAAATGTGTCGCAGAATGCTACAAATAAATATACAGTTATACATAAAACTTTTGATATCACTTGGTATATATATTATTATGTTATAGGCCATTATATAATACATTTTAAATGTTCTGTATCTTTGTATTTAATTATTTTTTTAAAAATGCGATTGTTTTTTTATTTACCATTATTTTTTTGGTCGTTCTTTTTCAAAGGTTACTTAACTTTGAATTGAATAATAACATTAAATGTCAATAATTACATCAATCATTTCTTTGGTGATAAGAGATGTTAACAAAAACGTAATAATTAAACATGGATTTAAAAATAAAATAAAAGCTGCTTAAGCTCGAAATGTTTACCTTTCGATTGATCTCACAATCAGAGTCAACTCTGCAGTAGTATACTAAATATGAAATAAAAAATATATCTCTTCTGCTCTGCCACCCTCCTACCATTCAAAGTGATCAGTAGAGAGCTGTTATGAGTTTAAACTCCTCTACCTGTATGTGTGTCTGCCAGGAATCTTTCAAGCGAAATTATGATTTTTTAATATCCAAAATATAAGCCAAATGAGAAACATACTTTTATGCCAGGTGAAAGGTACTCGGTTAAATTCATTTTGAACTTATACTTTATAAATAAAATACAGTCGGACCTCTCTTAGTCGAACTAAAAGGGACCCGGAAAAAAGTTGATTTACCGAGTTTTCGAGTAAGGCAAATTGGCGTTATAGGTGAATATTAATCAAGGACAATGTTGATATTGAGAGGGGGGGGGACAGTCATACCGGCTAGAAGGCTTGACAGGAAAGAGAGGCAGTGTCTGATGTTTCCTTAGAAAGAAAGCCAACTTGCTTTGACATACCGATACAAGCCCGTGAGAGGAGACACCTTCCCTCCCCTCCCCCACTTTACTCTACCCACAGTGGGATGATGGGGGGGGGTGTAAGATTTTTCTCTACGGATTACGTGTTCTGAAGTATCTCCCAAGAATAATAACCCGAACGCCTTGGAAAATTCGACTAAGGGAGGTTGGAAGCCAAAAATCTTCAAGATAAGGAGATCTAATATACATTAGTCTTATGGGATTTGGCCGGGACCTAACAATTAATTCGATGTAGGGAGGTTTTCGACTTAGGGAAATTCGACTTAGCGAGGTACGACTGTATTAAAATATATGTCGTACTTTTTTTTTACTCCGGCTGGACTAGAATGTATGTATCAAAATATGTCGTACTTTTGTTTACTCTGGCTGGGTTAGAATGTATGTATCAATCCGATTCCCTACCATTTGTAGTTTCTTAGAAAGTTATTTGTTGAAAAATAATACTTTCAAAACTGTAAAAAAATAATAACAATAATAATCAAAATAATAATAAAGAAGTGAATGCAGAGATGTTGTTGATGATTTGCATTTATAACTTTAAGTAGACTCGTTTACAGAAGTAATATTTAATTAGACTCATGTACAGAAGTAAAATTTAAGTAGACTCGTGTACAGAAGTAATATTTAATTAGACTCATTTACAGAAAGTAATATTTAAGTAGACTCGTATACAGAAGTAATATTTAAGTAGACTCGTATACAGAAGTAATATTTAAGTAGACTCATGTACAGAAGTAATATTTAAGTAGACTCGTATACAGAAGTAATTTAAGTAGATCGTACAAAGTAATATTTAAGTAGACTCGTATACAGAAGTAATATTTAAGTAGAATCGTGTACGAAGTAATATTTAAGTAGACTCGTATACAGAAGTAATATTTAAGTAGACTCGTATACAGAAGTAATATTTAAGTAGACTCGTGTACAGAAGTAATATTTAAGTAGACTCGTGTACAGAAGTAATATTTAAGTAGACTCTGTACAGAAGTAATATTTAAGTAGATCTGTACAGAAGTAATATTTAAGTAGACTCGTGTACAGAAGTAATATTTAAGTAGACTCATGTACAGAAGTAATATTTAAGTAGACTCATGTACAGAAGTAATATTTAAGTAGACTCATGTACAGAAGTAATATTTAAGTAGACTCATGTACAGAAGTAATATTTAAGTAGACTCATGTACAGAAGTAATATTTAAGTAGACTCGTATACAGAAGTAATATTTAAGTAGACTCGTATACAGAAGTAATATTTAAGTAGAATCGTGTACAGAAGTAATATTTCTTACATTCTGTCGCAAGGACATTGCTTATTATAATAACTTGATAACTATAATAACTAAACATGATTTTATTTAATTAATAACTTTAAGTGTATTTTTCTCATAAATATATGAATTTAAAACTAAACCTGTCATTACAAATTTATTTAAATGAAAGGGGGGAAATTTAAAGTTTGCAAGAAGTATGCAGAAACTTTATTATTTCTAAAACCAATAGTAATGAAATATTTATTGACATTAAAATAATATGATTTTAAAAGTAGTTTTTAAAATCATCAACTTCATTTAAGAATTCCACTAAAAATGTTGTAATACATTTTTAAAAACCAATATCTGAATATTTTCAAATTGGTTTAGAAAAGAATAAGATCAATCGTTGGCACCTGAGTTTCAGGAGAAAAATAAACAAGAAATAAAAACTCGAATGAGTATTTAAACGCAATTTCCAACAAGGAATTTCCGACTTTTTATCAAAGGAAATAATTCTAGATTAAAATTACAATAAAAGTCGATTCAAATAAGTGATTCTGAAAGAAAACACAATATTACGTCATATCACCTCACGCCACATCACTCCAAGAATGTGTCAATATAATGCGCACCACGCAACAATCTAACATAATCATTTACAAAGCGGGAAAACCCCATTAACTATCTATCTCTATATATAATTCTCTTCGTGGTCGGACCCTGCGAGTCACCAAGCTGCAAGTATATTCAACAGATACTAATTTTAGAAAACAGCGCACCAAATTACTGCACCAATGCATCAAAAGGTGTGCAAATTAAATATGCGCTGTAAAAAAAATTATATGACGTCATTGTTTTCGCTGATATTTCAATTTTGTAAAAAGGGAACAATATAAAAAGTTATAAATACTTTGTGTACATTTCAGAAAGTTTAATATTTCGTATTGATCAAACAAAGACAAGTTAGTTGGGATTTTGAAAAAGGTGGGCGCCGTAGGCGCCCTAAAAAATTGCATTTTTTCAAAATAAATAGATTTCAGCTGAACACTCCCGTCATTTTTTACGGATGATACGCCGCGGGTCTCTCCAGAGTTCCTTCTTTTCATTCACTTACAGTCGTTTGCCCAAACCCACCCCATTTTGACAACTGTGTCTTTCAGGAAGTCTTCACCCGTCACTAAACCGCTGGTCAGCTAGTCATTCTATATTACATTAAAAGTCATTTCTAATCAATAACTTTGAAATTAAACAAAACAATTGCTTTAAAAAATTGCTTCTAAAATTACGGGAGTCGAAAGAAAACAGATTTTTGAAACATTCCCGCTTCAACATTGTTCTAATTATAATTAGCTATTGTTTCACGTTTGTTTAAACCCGATAGATGTTATGGTTGGCGAGAAATTGATAAAATACTGACATTTTTTCGTTTCTGGATTTTCCAGGAAATGCAGTAAACCTTTTCGGTAATTTTTTTTTGGCCTTTGCGCATCCTTAGGACCTCCTTAGCACATTTGCAAAAGACCCGAACCCTCTATCTTGTACGGTTCAGGAGGAGTAATTTGTATTGCCAAGCTTGACAGACATTTCGAATCTATAAACGCAATTTAAGGGAAATTGCTTAAAAAACGCTCAATTTTCAAACATAATTTAACCAAAAAAAAAGTTTTTGAAATACCTTTACTTTGTATTCATGAGTTGTTTATTAATTTGATTCTAAAAATCATCTTTAAAAAATATTTTATTAAAAGACTTGATATAATTCTCGAGAATTTTCAAAATATTCAGTTAGCCCTACATGACTTACAAAAAGTTCACTCTTATTTGAAGTCATTATGACTTTCAACATTTTATAAAAATTTAATTTATTAATTTATCAAAGTCATTATCGTCGGTGTGACAATATATACTGTCACTTGCTAAATGTCGACATGTCGGTTACAAGTAGTGAAAATAATGGGGGTGAGACTGCAAACAGGCTTATAAATTAGTAAATGTATAACATATAAAATATATAAAAAGGGTATGAGTTAGTCTGCCAGGACGTAACAACAGTTTGTTACGTCCTGGCAGGCTAACTCATACCCTGTTTATATATTTTATATGTTATACATTTACAGTCGGTTACAATGCGTGTTTTTGATAGAATTTTTCTTGAGATTATTTTGGCTAGAAAATTTTTTTTATGTCCATCTGACAATTTCTGGATGTTTTTGGATATTTACATTCTTGTTTGTCCTTGAATGAACTCACTAATAAAAGAAGCTAAACATAATTTACATTACATATAAATTTAAGCATTTGATGTAAGTTCTCTTGTTCAAAATTAAACGAAGTTCTTTTAAGTCCGCATTAGAATATTCCAATGTGTTAATTTTATCAACTACCAAAGTTTATGAAATGTACAAAATTCATTCCTAGATAATAAAAAAAAACTTTCTCCGAAATTAACCCCAGATTAGGATTTTAAAAAATTAAAATACATTAATTAATTATTTTTTTAAAAACAACAACTTAAATTGAGCCTCCTTTTAAACACTACTCAGTACTCTTTAAAATAAAAACAATTACAATGTACGTTTTTTTCACATTTTAACCTTTATTGATGACGGCTCTACAATAGCAGTTAAGTGTTATAGTTTTATTAGTTTTATGTTTAAATTATTGGATGTTTGATAGCATCTCCTTTACTCTCTTTATAAATTCAAATATTTTTTTTAAAACCTGTTTGTCGCTCTGCTAAATGCTTGCTTCGTGTAATGAAAGAAGAGCTTTGGGTAAATTTTAGAAAACTATTTCATGAAATTATTATGAAAGGAGTGTGTTGTGTAATAGTAACATTAGTGCGTGGTGGAAATATAAATTTCGTTTTTTGTGTAAGTGTTGTGTAATTAAAAAGTAATGTTTTGTGCATTTAAAAAAGTAGTGCGTTGTATTATTAATGGAGATTTTCATTGCAAAAGTCCAGGTGACCTACGAGTATGTGACGTCAAAAGAGAAGAAATACAGGGAATAAATGAGTGAGAAATGCGACGTTTAATTATTGTACGGTAGACGTGTAGGCGATAATTATGGGAGAAGAGTACGGTTGTGACTAAGTACGTCATATGTCATCATGACCAAACTCAATGAACGAGCTTCTGATCTCAGTATTATTTCCCTTGAGGGATGGAGCTGTGGTTTTAGTAAAGTCGAAATGAAAGTTTTCATTAACAGCATGACTGAACTTAAAATGTCAAATGAAACTTCTAGACTTATGCGACAAAAAATTATTTTCGGCTTAATGGATTTTTTCAGAAAATGCATGCTAATGACAAGTAAAAAAATGTACAAATATTTAAGGATATTTGTACTTTTTTTGTTTCATTATATTGTTGTCCTTTTATATATACGCCAACTTTATACTTGCGTAATACGCAATGCGTATATATATATATATATATATATATATATATATATATATATATATATATATATATATATATATATATATTCCCGCGGCGTAGTATACGCCGCTAAGGATTTAGTGACGGGTGAAGACTTCCTGAAAGACACAGTTGTCAAAATGGGATGGGTTTGGGCAAACAACTGTGAGTGAATGAAAAGAAGGAACTCTGGAGAGACGCGTGGCGTAGCATACGCCGCAGACTTGCTAATCATAGACAGTGCAAAGAACGGTTGAGGGGGGGGGGAGTACAGACACAAAAAGCAGCACTAAGTAAATAAAAAATAGCGAGCAAAGGTAAAGACATGCACACTGAGGTTGTTGTTACCCGCCTCCCGTTTATTTTACCACGTTTTTATTAACTTGCTTTCGTGTCTGTCTGTCCGCAATTTTTCAAATTTGCCTACGTAAAATTATCGAATGTACGGTAATTAAATTAATGCATTTTTTAAGTTATCTCTATATTAGCATCTGTATCCGACTGCCGATGTTAGATTTCACGTACCGAGTTCACCCCGTGACCTAATTGCCGTGGTATTAACGTTGGGTGGGTGCTGATGAGGTGCTTGGTAAAATAAATAGAAGTAAAAACAGATTTTAAACAAACAAATTTTTATTAGTAGACTAAAGAGATTAAAATAAATAAAAGTAAAAAGGGATTTTTAAAAGTCTTGTTTTTATAAGTGGACTAAAAAGAAGAAAATAAGTTAAAACTTATACTTTCAAGTACTATGGGGCGGGCGCTTATGATCTTTTACGTATGCAGTTCACTCATTCTCTCACTTATAGATCTCTCTTTCGCCTTCTAAATTATAATCTTTAATTTTTATACCAAACACCCGCCCAACGTTTTTAGTCATATTAAATCACAGTACTTGAAAGTATAAGTTTTAACTTATTTTCTTCTTTTTACGATGTTTTAGAAGTTAAAGTTGGTAATACATTTGTTTCTTCAGTTCTGTTCTTAAATTTTTACATGCAATGTTTACTTTCAGTTTCAACTATGTACTATACAGGAAATAATGTATTACCCGTCAAAAAAATACGGAAGTTTTCAAAATAAATATATTTCAGTTTTTATAATTGTCCCTTTTGCCTGAAAGCCGCATAGTAAATAATTAGACAAAGAGAGAAAAGTTAAATATCATTTACATATTGAAAAATTTTAGGCGGACGTTTGAAAAGAGTTATTTTTGGTGCGTTTTATTTTTTTTAAGGCTTTTTTTTAGCGATGCGAATTCTAAAATCTAACGTTACGAACGGACATACATAGCAAATTATATATTTTGATTAAATTTACGAAATATGTGTAATGTGAAAACCTCCAAGCCTAGACTGCACGCTATATAAGTTTGGATGAATAATATGAATGATATAATCATGATAATAGTAAATGCATAGTGAATTACACACATCATAAATTGACACTGCAGCAAAGAAGTTTGAAGTTCGAAGTACAGTAAAAGTTCAATAGTCCGGCATCCAACAGTCCGGATTGCCTGATAGTCCGGCATCGCTCCGGAAAATTGTAAAAATTTTGGTTTTCTCCAAAAGTGTGTCTTTAAAGCACATAAAAACGCTCGAGAGCTATTCGGAAGTTTTTGGAGAGTTCGGGATCATGCGGAAGCGCTCGGTATTGTTCGGAAACGATTAACGGCCGGCTAGGCTCGGCTGTCACAACAAATACAGGTGCAGTGCAGCACAGTTAATCAATCACGAAGCGTCTTCGCCATTTTTTTTTGCGTTGTTGTTTTGTGTCCCTTCACATCGCAGTAAACTGTGTCTCAGTACTCTCTAATGTAATACTGTAATCTGTAGTGACTTACGTAACTTTTGAAACTGTTTATAAACAAAGTGAGTTTCGTTCTAACTGTACAGTGACATTCGTGACTTTTTACAATCGAAGTGAAATATGTTTTACAGTACGTGTACATACATTATATGAAATTTTAAAATAAACTTTGTTGGATTTGCTTACTGTATTTGTAGTTTAATTATTAACCTTATTGTTCTTATAATTACGATTTATGTATGTATGTAGTTAAAAAAACAAAGTACATTTGTTTTACAGCAAAGCCTACACTAAAAACAAGTGGCGCCGCCCGATAGACCGGAATTTTCGGTATTCCGACACCGAGCCGGTCCCGAACGTGCCGGATTATCGGACTTCTACTGTAGTCACAAATATTGTTGAGGAGTCAGCCGGTTGTTTATAGACCTCCGGAAGCGCGTTCCGGACGTTAACTTTCGGCATTGAATAGTGCGCACCAATTATGACTGCACCAATAATACTGCACGTTGCGTTAAAAATCAATTATGTGACTGTAATGTGATCCAAACAAGCAAATCTGTGATTTGAAGCCATTTTAAGCTTAATTGAAGATTATGACTTGTCCGTTTATTCGCCCATTTGTCCATACATTATTGCAACAACATTATCAAAAACACTTAAAAAATGAAATGTAACTATGTACACATGCCAATAACAAAGAACCATTCAAATTAATTTACTTTGCACGAAATATAATAAGCCAAGTTTGTCACGGGAAAACAGAAAGCATTAAAGTATCAACAGTTAATTGTATTTACAAAGCAATATACTGTTTACAAATTTTAATGTGAATAACAAAGAACTATTTATTTTGTATGACACCTTTGAAGTAAAGTTTATCACAGGATAAAAGAAAATATTAAAGTATCAACGGTTAATCGTATTTACAATTTAATATATACGTTTTAGGAATTCAAATAAAAGTTTTCATAATTGTCACGTCAGCACCTCTTCCAGTTCTATATGAAAAGTAAAGTTTTTTTCCTTTCAAATTTAGTCTAAGACGCATTCGAAATATTACAAAAACTATTGTGTGGGCGGGGGGGGGAGTCAGATTTTTAAATATATTATTTTTTAAGCATACAAATATGAAACCTCGTAGATTTCAAAAGAAAAACAAACTCTAAACTGAAGCCTAAGTTGACAAACTTCATTTGTAGTAATAAAAAATGGCTTTGTAGTTCCAAACGCATCGAAACTTGACAACCAAACACAAACCAATTGTAAATCACATAAACCGAATAACGGATGTTATACATTGATATGTAGAATTAAATTTAGAATTACGAACATAATTTTGACATGCCCGCATACACAAAAACGGACATTTAATAACTAAAAAAATAATCACATCAAATATACTATTACTATGGCTCTTTTTACTTCGTTCCCTTTTCACACATTAATATAAGCTCAAATAATGACGTCACGTCACAATATTTCATGGCGAGAAACACGCTCTCTTACTATGCTAATCTCGACAAAAATATTTTTAAAATTATTTTACGTCTATATTTTTATTTTAAAAAATCGCGAGTTGCCTCGCATAGCGTTACGAACGGACGGACAGGGACGGGCAGAACATACATAGCAAAGTATGTATATTGATTAGACATTTAATAAATATTTAAAAATCTAATAAAATGCAAGACTAGCTAGAGACCATGGATAAGCGTAGCTGGCAATAATCTCTGTTTAGAAAGAGCGTCTGTAATAGATATGATAGTAAGATGATAAGAAGTAAGATAATACATTTTCCATTACGTATTATCCTTGCTATACAGGGTCTTTATCTAGTTCTCTATATAAAGCCATTGATTTTGTCTTATCGACTGTCCCAGAAGATTTGCTTGTGTCTAAAATCTGTGTCAATCTGAATATTTTGGCTTCTATGCTGTTGGCCGTAAGGATTGGTAAATAGACATGACAAGCTCCCAATAGGATCGGGCGGCATGGGGTTAGGTGTATTTACAAACAATGGGGCGCTCGTTTGATTTATGAGACACCCCGGGGTGGGTAACTCCAGTGTCGAAAGGTCGTGTCAGTCAGAGATATTAGCAGCAGCTATCGATTTCATTGGCCGCTCTGTTGACTGAGATCATACTCTGTGACAGGCGTGTAAGGAATACGTTTTAATTTTTTAATTTTCTTTTTTTATAGAAATCAGCAGTTAGAGGTTGGGGAGATGAGTAGGCGTTCAGTTTGACAGATGTCACATCAAACGTCACAGCGGTCAGTCATAATTAATGTCAACATTTTATCTCCCACCTACTGGACTTGGTTATGTACATTTTAGGAAGCCCCCCTGCCCCTTTATTTTCATCCTCATCCGACCTGCAACCAATCTCGTTTTTCATATCCAGCTTATTAAATAATTTTAGCTTTACTATTGTAGCATGAAGTAATGATTATGATAAGGTAAATAATTAAACAAATTAAAAGTCAAATAAACAAGTAAGATATAAAAATATCAACAATGTCTACAGACCACAGACGTCATAATTTACTAGAGATTTTAACATTTGGTTACCGAATATAAAGCTATACTACTGGTCTTATTGGTAGTATCAACGGTTAAATTAGTGATATCACTAGTTATTTACTGACCACTGGTTAAATTAGTGATATCACTAGTTATTTACTGACCACTGGTTATATTAGTGATATCACTAGTTATTTACTGACCACTGGTTATATTAGTGATATCACTAGTTATTTACTGACCACTGGTTAAATTAGTGATATCACTAGTTATTTACTGACCACTGGTTAAATTAGTGATATCACTAGTTATTTACTGACCACTGGTTATATTAGTGATATCACTAGTTATTTACTGACCACTGGTTATATTAGTGATATCACTAGTTATTTACTGACCACTGGTTATATTAGTGATATCACTAGTTATTTACTGACCACTGGTTATATTAGTGATATCACTAGTTATTTACTGAGCACTGGTTATATTAGTGATATCACTAGTTATTTACTGACCACTGGTTATATTAGTGATATCACTAGTTATTTACTGACCACTGGTTATATTAGTGATATCACTAGTTATTTACTGACCACTGGTTATATTAGTGATATCACTAGTTATTTACTGACCACTGGTTAAATTAGTGATATCACTAGTTATTTACTGACCACTGGTTAAATTAGTGATATCACTAGTTATTTAATGACCACTGGTTATATTAGTGATATCACTAGTTATTTACTGACCACTGGTTATATTAGTGATATCACTAGTTATTTACTGACCACTGGTTAAATTAGTGATATCACTAGTTATTTACTGACCACTGGTTAAATTAGTGATATCACTAGTTATTTATTGACCACTGGTTAAATTAGTGATATCACTAGTTATTTACTGACCACTGGTTAAATTAGTGATATCACTAGTTATTTACTGACCACTGGTTATATTAGTGATATCACTAGTTATTTACTGACCACTGGTTATATTAGTGATATCACTAGTTATTTACTGACCACTGGGTTAAATTAGTGATATCACTAGTTATTTACTGACCACTGGTTAAATTAGTGATATCACTAGTTATTTACTGACCACTGGTTATATTAGTGATATCACTAGTTATTTACTGACCACTGGTTAAATTAGTGATATCACTAGTTATTTACTGACCACTGGTTAAATTAGTGATATCACTAGTTATTTACTGACCACTGGTTAAATTAGTGATATCACTAGTTATTTACTGACCACTGGTTAAATTAGTGATATCACTAGTTATTTACTGACCACTGGTTAAATTAGTGATATCACTAGTTATTTACTGACCACTGGTTAAATTAGTGATATCACTAGTTATTTACTGACCACTGGTTAAATTAGTGATATCACTAGTTATTTACTGACCACTGGTTAAATTAGTGATATCACTAGTTATTTACTGACCACTGGTTATATTAGTGATATCAATAGTTATTTACTGACCACTGGTTAAATTAGTGTTATCACTAGTTATTTACTGACCACTGGTTATATTAGTGATATCACTAGTTATTTACTGACCACTGGTTATATTAGTGATATCACTAGTTATTTACTGACCACTGGTTATATTAGTGATATCACTAGTTATTTACTGACCACTGGTTATATTAGTGATATCACTAGTTATTTACTGACCACTGGTTAAATTAGTGTTATCACTAGTTATTTACTGACCACTGGTTATATTAGTGATATCACTAGTTATTTACTGACCACTGGTTATATTAGTGATATCACTAGTTATTTACTGACCACTGGTTATATTAGTGATATCACTAGTTATTTACTGACCACTTGTTATATTAGTGATATCACTAGTTATTTACTGACCACTGGTTATATTAGTGATATCACTAGTTATTTACTGACCACTGGTTATATTAGTGATATCACTAGTTATTTACTGAAAACACTGGTTATATTAGTGATATCACTAGTTATTTACTGACCACTGGTTATATTAGTGATATCACTAGTTATTTACTGACCACTGGTTATATTAGTGATATCACTAGTTATTTACTGACCACTGGTTATATTAGTGATATCACTAGTTATTTACTGAAATCACTGGTTATATTAGTGATATCACTAGTTATTTACTGAAAACACTGGTTATATAAGGGATATCACTAGTTATTTACTGACCACTGGTTATATTAGTGATATCACTAGTTATTTACTGAAAACACTGGTTATATAAGGGATATCACTAGTTATTTACTGACCACTGGTTATATAAGGGATATCACTAGTTATTTACTGAAAACACTGGTTATATAAGGGATATCACTAGTTATACTGGATGTACAAATGTTCAGCAATGACCGTACCTCCCATAGTAAGAGATACGAATGTTCAGCAATGACCTTACTTTCATAGTAAGAGATACGAATGTTCAGCAATGGCCGTACCTCCCATAGTAAGAGATACGAATGTTCAGCAATGACCTTACTTTCATAGTAAGAGATACGAATGTTCAGCAATGGCCGTACCTCCCATAGTAAGAGATACGAATGTTCAGCAATGACCTTACTTTCATAGTAAGAGATACGAATGTTCAGCAATGGCCGTACCTCCCATAGTAAGAGATACGAATGTTCAGCAATGACCTTACTTTCATAGTAAGAGATACGAATGTTCAGCAATGGCCGTACCTCCCATAGTAAGAGATACGAATGTTCAGCAATGGCCGTACCTCCCATAGTAAGAGATACGAATGTTCAGCAATGGCCGTACCTCCCGTAGTTGTTGTTCCCTTCGCCCTCCCCTCTCTTCCCCTAAAAATTATCATCTTACCGTGATCATCAATAGGAGCCTGGCATTTGATATTTCCACAACTTAAAAAAAATTCTAGCTCAAAGGTGACCTTATTTGCGTTACGCCGAATTATCTGTCTCTCTGCAGGAAGTTTGTCAGATTTCGTTGAGTTTGAGGCTGGGTGCACGGTGACCGATCCATGATGCCATGAAAAAGAGAAATGAATTGATTATTAAACTCTGACAGCTCGGGGGAATATAAGCAAAACGTGGATGAGGTTTGAATTATTGACGAGGGATGATGTAAGAAAAGCGTTGTCTTGTAGATGAGGGACAGGCTAGAGGAGGCCAGTTAAATGTTTGTGACATCAATAATTCAGGTGAACATCTACACATTGCTTGTTGACACACGAAAATACGCAGAGCGTTCTACAAAAATCTTTAACACACAGTGTTATAGAAATAATTGAATTAAACAATTTTCTAGAAACATTTGATAAAAACTACGTTTCGAGGTAAGACCTTGGGCAAATCTTGGTTATTTTCCCGTAGACTAGACACACACAAAATTAGGTATCACAAAAAGACCATAAGGATTCTTAACTGTTAATAATAGAAGTGACCCTTTTTCGTAATTGTCTCACATCTCTCAAAGTCGGCTAGAGGTTACCTCCCATCGACATAGCTATAGAGATTGAAGTGATTCCCCCTTTGTACAATTTGGGGGGCATTCGGAATACCGTGTAAAGCTCGGCTTTGAGTTGCGAGAGTTTTTTCCTATCCTAAACCAGAAATCAGAAAAACTACACCTGCTCTTTGAAGACGAACATTTTAATTAAAAAATTTTTTTCGAGAAATATAGAGAGAGATAACTTTGGATAAAAGGATTAAGTATTTAAGTATAACTATTCTCAGATGCCCATCTCTCGCAGAGGTAAAATATCTCTTGTAGCTACTGAAAAAACATATTAGTAACATTAATACTTATTCTAGAGCCATGAAAATTGCTTTCACACTATCTCAAATAAATACTTTAAAACAATTATTTTGCTTTAAAACCGATTTCTGTTTTTTTGTTTTTGTTTTGAGAACCTCTGAAATGTTAAAAGAAATAGAGGAAAAATCCCTGATCAAAACTGTAAATAAGAATAATAAAGCTGTCGTCTGCTTGAGGTCTTTCCCAGAAGCCGCGGTTGGAATGCTCATTAGGAACGCAGACATGCGCACTTGGATAGTCCAGCGCCTCGTTACGGTTTTGAGGTTTTATTAAATAACCACGGGGAGACGCTCGGGTGAGCACTGTCATAATGGAACTACGTCACATGATAGGAGCTGCTTAGGAGTCTGGGGAATATATGGTGTCAAGGATCTTCTCTAAGAAATTTTTTGATTGGGTGCTACTCGGGAAGAAGTATTTGGTGGAAGGGAGATAATATAAAATTGACAAGTGCAGAAAAAAGTAATGGAAAAAGATGTGAATATTGTAAGTAATGAGATATTGCAGGGTATGCAAGGGATTTAGCGTAAGGAGATGTAAATGATAAAATGTGAAAAGATGTAAGTGATGTAATGGTGTAAATTATAAATTTTTGACATATGTGAATGATGAGTTATGATGTTTTCCAGTTTTACAAATGACAAGCCCTATGTGAAAAGATTAACTGAGTTGTTTTAAAAATTGTAGATGCATGACTTTAAATTGCATTTTGTGTTGCTTGCATTATATTTGGGAAATTATTTAGAACTAAAAAAATACCCGTGCGAATTGCAGCGAAAAATTGGGATTTCAGTTAGCATTGAAAACCTGCTTAACACCAATTGATTTCAATTTGGATCATGATGGATAAACCTGTTTGTCATTATTTGTTAACGTCGTGTACAAATAAATGGGGAATTAAATAACATTGAGGGCCCCCGTGCAAAATTGGTGTAGAAGATTTTAATCTAAGTCTTGATGGAGATACGTGTCTATAGTTATTTAAATTATTTAAAATCTAAAGGAAAATAAAGCTATAAAAGTTTAAGAAAAAAATATATTGGGTCTCGGCCTTGAAGGGCCAGACGTTAGTTGCGAGAAGGTACTCAACAACTTCCCAAAGTTTCATCCTCCTACCTACATGGGAGGTTGGTGATTTAATTATGAATCTGTTTTACACAGCTTATAATGTGAAGAAAATATTTTTGGACCCGGGCCCCCCCCCCAAAATGAGTGGGAATTTTAAAATTCTTTTCTCGCCAATTATCGTCCTTAGAGTGTACTCAACAACTTCCCGAATTTCATGCTTCTACCTACACTGGAAGTTAAAGAATAAAGGATGAGTCAGTTTTTATATAGCTCACATAAATAGAAAAAAAAACTACATTTGGGCCCCCGGCTCCCCATGAGTTGGAGTTTTAAAATTATTTTTCACCAATTATCGTCTAGGGAGTGTACTCAACAATTTCCCAAAGTGTCATGCTTCTACCTGCACTGGAAATAGGAGAATTAGTGATTTTCAATTTGTATAAAGCTCATATAAGGAAAAACTACATTTGGGCCCTCGGCCCCCAGTAAGTGATAATTTAAATATTTTTTCATCTGATACAATCGCGGAAGTGTACTCCACAACTTCCCAAAGTTTAATGCTTCCACCTACACGGGAAATAGGAGAATTAGTGATTTTCAATTTTTATACCTCCCATTTAGGGAAAAAACTTCATTTGGGCCCCCGGACCCCATGTTGAAATTTTAAAATTCCTTTTCGCCAGTTATCGTTGCGAGAGGCTACTCTACAACTTCCCAAAGTTTCATGCTTCTACCTACACGGGAGTTTGGAGACTTAGTGATCTAGACTGTAAGTCAGACAGTGAGGGCTTTTGCTTTTATTAGTACAGATTATAGATACACATTCTGGTGGAGCTGTTATGTAGAATGTAAGTCAGACAGTGAGGGCTTTTGCTTTTATTAGTACAGATTATAGATACACATTCTGGTGAAGCTGTTATGTAGACTGTTAGATTATTTTGCTTGCTGCAAAGTATTACCTTCACTTAGTCTCTGAGGCTGACGTCTGTAAATACATTGACACATCATTAGACATGGACGTCTGTATATACATTGACTCATTATTAGACATTATTACCTTCACTTAGTCTCTGAGGCTGACGTCTGTATATACATTAACACATCATTAGACATTATTACCTTCACTTAGTCTCTGAGGCTGACGTCTGTATATACATTGACACATCATTAGACATTATTACCTTCACTTAGTCTCTGAGGCTGACGTCTGTATATACATTGACTCATCATTAGAAATTTTTAATATCCTAAGTGACACCATCCGTCATTCATATTTTATTTTATACTTCTAAAATGTTTCACGATTTCCAGTGTTGGTTTTGTACATTGTCCTTGACACCTTGTAGATGTCAACAGTCTTGTTAAAAAAGCAACTCGCCCCCCTAGAATAACAAGGTTCTAAGTCCAATTTTTGAAAAAAATTGAGTTATTGCCCCTGGGATATTGTCCATATTTCAATCTATCATAGCACAAAATCTGAAAGCTGTATAATGAGCCAATTTTTCAGGAAGTACAGAATTACAAGGTTCTAACACAAGATAGGCCTTTCAAGTGATAATTACAAAGTTCTAATATGCATTGTTGTTTTAACAAGGTCTTATCTACTGTTAACCAATGAAAAAAAGGCTTTGAACATTAGTTTAATATAATCAGCCAATCATATGCCTGGTTGTATACACGCTATGGTACTGTTTGTTTAAAAATGGCGGACGTCTCCAGGAGACGTAGTGATTCAAGTATATTTTCGAGTTAATATGGCACGAATAGCAGTGACCACAATTATCCATTGCCATGTGGTGGTACTTCTGACATAGGAAGTGAAGAAGACATGTAAGTATTTTTATTTAAACATAGTTTCTAAATGCAAAATAGGTCAGATGTGTAGTTATAATTATAAGTAATATAAGTTATACTACTTATAGTAGTATACTCATCGCGTCTTTGGTCTGTATCAGTAAGAGAATAACGCAGAAACATAAGAAAAGGTAATAGTAATAATTTTTACGCTGCTAAATAAAATAATAATTTTGAAACATATTAGTTTATATAATCCATAAGATCATTTCATTACACTATTTAGTTAAGCTTTTAAAATTTTAAGTTGGTAAGTCTTTTTAATTTTAGTCTTTAGTTTTAACTCCACTTCATTTTCGTTCCAGCATTCCTCCATCCTCTCATTGTCAGTCTCACTAACACCTTCTGATGCCAGCATTGCATACATTCAATGAGAGTGAAACTCAGACTGGGCAGAACATCAAAAACTGCAGTCAAACTCCTGAGACATGTTCAAGAGAGGCCAGCGCACCTTTGATAGGTCAAAGTAATTTAGAAACAATAGGAGCATCTAACAGTCAATGGCAGAAAGAAGCTGAAAAGGGAGAGACACAGCAATCCTGACAATTGGAAATGCAATGAAAGGAAAAAATTGTCTGAAGCTGGTCAGGCTTACATAAATATAAGGAACAAGGAACCTGAAAAGAAAATTCAGCATCTAAGAGACTGTAAAAAGATTTGCAAGTTTAAATGTGAAACTGAAACCAGAAATATAGACAGGCATACAGTAACATACTTAAGTAACATACAAATTATAGCATTTTTCTCTTTACAGTAAAGTAAAAGTAAGTCGCATAACCCATTAGAGCTTACTCGGGGCTTGTTTATACCTGGTGGGTGTCCCAATTCCCTTCCTGGGGTCTTAGCGTATCATTTATATTGTGGCTTTGCGTGGGCTCGATCCCACGCTCCTCACCTTTGTGAGGCGAGCGCACTACTGACTTCGCTATCCAGCCGTGTGTAACATTTCATAATGTAGAAAGTCAAAGAACAGTTTTTGCTGTGTGTAAAATCATTTATTTTTACAATAAAAGTTACAGTTTTGATGTTAGTCCAAATAAATAAATAAATAATACATTGAAAAATATACACAAATAGTGTCTGTCTTTAATTAAATATAATCCTTTGTTGTTATTTTTGTTGTCTTTATCAGTATTAGAGCTCTTAATTAAGAATACATACTTTTTCTTTATATAAACTAATAAAATTATAGCGTAAAAAAGAATAGAACCTTGTTATAATTAATTGAAATTGCATTTTCAGAATTAAAAGGTTCTATTGAAAATTTAAAAAATCATATAAAATCTAAATTAACACCAAAAAAATTACATTAAATGGTAATATCTTGTATTGATAATACAAACAGAATGCAATAACAAACTTTGACAAAAACATGTATAGTTTGTCGTATCCCAAACATCAAATTTTCAAACGCGAATATCTCCGTTCGACAAAAAGGTCACATAGAACCCTGTTATTCTAGGGGGGGGGCGAACTATGTTTGTTGTCTTAAATCTGTTTATAGATGACGAGTAGATCAACAGAGGAGAGCCATTGTCCTTGTTTGACATGATACTCGGCGGGAGACTGACGTAAATAGGAAATGGTTCGTTAACTTGACGAGGATGACGCGAGATTATTTCGCAAGTGGGCGTTACTTTTCCTTCAGAATTTAAAAATGAAACCAAAAAAACGTGAGCCGAGAATATAGTTGTTTTTCACAGGTTGAGTTTTGCTCGGGGGAATTACAATGACCTATTACGCCATGTTCGTCAAACGACTTTGTTGTTTCATGTCTGTTGTTTCTTGGCGGCAGCAATACCCTCCGTATTTCATACGTGTTGAATGTATCAGCTCCTGTCATTTAAAAAAAAATTATCTTCACGTCTAATGCTCTGGAGGTGAATTCTGAAAGCTGTTGTATAAAATATCACCCTACGAGACGTCACTCTGACTGGTAAAGTACATCGGTATGACGTCATCACAACCAGCTATCACGGAATGAACCACCAACTCCGTGATGCTTCCTTGTTAATATTTGTTGATGTTGATATTGTAGTACGCCATCTCAGTCATCACTGAAGTCCCCCCCCAAAAAAAAACAACAAAAAAAACAAATATATATATATATATATATATATATATATATATATATATATATATATATATATATATATATATATATATATATAAAATTAATAATAAAATAATAAATTCTGATTTGATAACGTTGGCCAACATCCACAATCAACTCTTAATTAATCTGCTCTGACAGATCTGGGAGGTGCTACCTTTAAAAGGGATTCCAGTCAGTGGAACGATGCAACAACGCTTTGCTTTGACGCAAGTCAAAATTTGAACAAAAATATTCATGTTTTGGAATGTAAGAAATCATTTCTTTTAATTTCTAAAGAAAAACAACAACATTGACACAGTATCCATATTTCAAAAAAAGGGCGGGGACTTATATTAAATTTGTACATTTCTAATGACGGACTTTTCCAGGAAAGAATTAAAGAAGATGGTTCCAATGAGGGGCATTCTCGGCAGTACATTGTGAACAATTAATACATCTCATGGTCATTCTCGGTAGTAATCATACTGAATGAAACATGGCAGTCTATTTTGGGGAAGAATAACAGAAATGGTACTCAAATAAGGGAGTGAATTCTTCGTAGAACTGTCGGTCCTATTCTTTCCCTTGTATGTAAGAACCGGAAGATACAAAAATGAAAGGAAATGTGATTATTTCCGGATGACGCTCAATATTGATGAAATGGCGTCTTACAACCGCTGAGGGGGCAAGCAATAACACATTGTGAACGAGATTACTCTCCGATGTAAACACAAAACCGACGCCCCTGATCTCAGGGCGGCGCCTCGTTTTGTTCCTTCTTAGACTTAGAATTCTTTAAAAAGTGACCGAAAATCTGACACGAAACGAACGACTACCAGCTGGTATCTGCTCGTAGAGCGCCTTAAAATGCCTGGCCTGTCACCGAGCTCCCAAATGACCCCTTCGGACGGTCAAATGTTAAGAAAGCAGGGAGAGAGCTTAAAGGTCTGTGGATGTTTGTCATCATCAGGACTTGGGCCCACCCCCACCCCCTCCCCTCCCGACACCCGGGGCTCATCTTTCCCGTCTAGACGTTGTTTTCTCATTTCCCAGCCGGCCACTTGAGCCAAAACTCATGACGCTTTATTCATGGTAATGGGTCATGGTCACGGTTACCACACGAACGGGGAGGAATTTAGGCATCTCAAAATGTAATCCTCCGACCGCGATCCTAAGCCTGGAAGAAGCGAGAATGCTTACGATTTAAATTCAGGCAGTTAAAATTGGTTTAATATGACAATGTATTTTTAAAAACTTGAAGCGATTGACGTATTCTGGCTGTCAAAATGAACATGAAGCGATTGACGTACTCCGGCTGTTAAAATGAACATGAAGCGTTTGACTCAATTCTGATTGACGTATTCCAGCTGTTAAAATGAACATGAAGCGATTGGCGTATTCTAGCTGTTAAAATGAACGGGAAGCGATTGACGTACTCCGGCTGTTAAGAACATGAAGCGATTGACGTATTCCAGCAGTTAAAATGAACATGAAGCGATTGGCGTATTCTATCTGTTAAAATGACCATGAAGCGATTGACTTATTCCAGCTGTTAAAATGAACATCGAATGAATGGCGTATTCCAGCTGTTAAAATGAACGGGAAGCGTTTGACGTACTCTGGCTGTTAAAATGAACATGAAGCGATTGAAGTATTCTAGCTGTTAAAATGAACGGGAAGCGATTGATTTATTCCAGCTGTTAAAATGAACATCAAACGAATGGCGTATTCCAGCTGTTAAAATGAACGGGAAGCTATTGACTTATTCCAACTGTTAAAATGAACGGGAAGCGATTGACGTATTCGAGCTGTTAAAATGCACGAGTAGCGTTTAGTCTCATACATATTATTCTGCATTGCCTTAAATGTATTTTTTTTAAAAATTCCTATATAAAAAGAAACGTTTCGTTAAAAAAATAATGTGACAAAATGAACTTATTTTGTGTCCAGTAAAGCAAATCAGTTTTGAAAATTACAAAATCATTATTTTGGACAAGCTGCTAACAGGTAATGGATAAGTCCATAATAATTTGTGAAGAACAAAAAAGTAAGCATTTATGGACATAATTTTCTACAAAGACCATAACAATGTGTGGCAAATAAAAAAAACAATATGTTGACATGAGTTGCGGATACGAACATAATACGCTGTAGAATATACTATGAAGATTGTGAACAAGACCATAATGAATTTTTAGATAAGAATGTGGATAAGGCTGTTACGGTTTGTTGATAAGACTGTAATAGTTTGTGGATAAGACTATAACACTTATACGTTGTTATTCGTGATGACAAGGTGACGACTCACTTTTTACGAGATTACACAACAAAATACTGAGAAAGAGTCGATTGAATAGGTGGAGGTTTGGTGGAAGTTTGGTGGAGGTTGCTGCTTTGTTTCACCTGACATTATAATAAATGTTAAACATGTTCTCGAATATGTACACTGCTACAAAATAATTATCATTTAAACATAATATCTTAAACATCCCACGTGCCTAGTTCAACAACGTACATAATTATCAAATAAAGATATATGCTTGAACATGGCAGTGCAATAGTTCAACAACATATATGATTGTCAAAGAAACATACATGCGTCAGTCAATATGGCACATAACTAGCTAAAAAATGGACGCAATTATCAAATCTCATATGAACGCAAAATCCCAGTTTTCCAATTCTGTCCGCATATTATTTGAAAGAAAATATGATCATCTTTAGATGTTGTGTTGGCTCGTCCCGAATTGAACAGAATCACTGACACTTGTGTCTTTAAGTGCAGCGGTCATTGACACCTCAACGGACGTGGGCGGAGCAAAGAGCTTGTGGAGTGGTGAGAGTGGGAGTGGAATGAGTTGGCCGAGTGCTAGCAGGAGACATCTTGCTTAAAGAAAAATAAAAATTAAAAAAAAATCAGTGTCGCAAAGTCAGTATCAGGAGTATAGGGAAATGTGACGATTTTTTCTAGCCACAGCACATAATTCAGTGGGACTCAGAGGCGGGTCATGATTCTTCAAGTCGAGGATGGGTGAAGAGGCGGCAAAACGAGGAGGAGCTGAGGAGTGTTTGAAATAAATGTGTGCCGAGTGGCAAGACCGTTTTATTTATTAGATCAGTGATTACAAGTGGATACCATTTGGAACAGAACGGACCACAAGTCACAGGCGGTCAGTGGGTAATCTTGTTGTAATGCGGGGATAAGCACAATAGTAAACATCTTTTATATTTGAGTTGTCTTTCAATGTTGCCATCTGTAGGTAAATTCAATGTTCTTGTTTATTGCTAAATATTTATGAATTTGTGTAAGTATTGACTTTAAATTGTTAAATGTTGATAAAAAAATCGGGATATTTTTTCTGTTGTTGAAGGCTCCTGCCTGATTGTAAATGTTTTCAAGAAAAACAAAAGGAAATAATATTTTGAACGAAATCTGTGTGGCTCTTAAAAAATTGCAATTTAAATAACAGTGGTTTATGAATATTTAAATTATTTCATCGTATGACAGGAAAATCAAAGACTTATTCTTAGTACTGTTGCTAAGATATGGTCAAGCCATTCAACTCAAGTACAGACTAACTCTTGAACTGATGCTAAGATATAGTTCATATAGTCAATCCATTCAACTCAAGTACAGACTAACATCTTAGACTGATGCTAAGATATAGTTCATATAGTCAAGACATGCAACTCAAGTACAGACTAACTCTTAGTACTGTTGCTAAGATATAGTCAAGAGTCAAGACATGCAACTCAAGTACAGACTAACTCTTAGTACTGTTGCTAAGATATGGTCAAGTTACAATACGCTATTGATGAGTTTAGTCAAGACAACGTTGTAAATGACGAGTGGTTCTCTGATTCTCGTCGAATTTCTCCATTGCCCGTGAAGGAAGTTTAGAACGGTAATTAGAGCAGACGACACGGCGTGCCAAGAGAACAATTACCCGGATGTCAAGTCAAGGTCGATTAAACAACGAAGATGGCAGCGCGTCTAGTCGTGGTAGTAGAAAACTTTCATTTACGACAGAATGAATTTACGTAATAACCTCAAGTTTGGGGCTTACTCTACCAACAATGAATAAATATTGTTCACCTATTTCAATTGAAGCTTACAATCACTTTCGAGTGCAGAAGTTTAATGGTTCTCAAAAGAAATCGGAGCAATACACTTGCTCCAGTCGTAAAACTTTTGAATACATCAAATGGAAATTATATACTGTTAGTTTAAAATCTATTTTACTTCTAGGATACAAAGGAATATTAAGCAAAAAACAACAAACTTATGGAAAATTTGGGAGGCCGAGGTTATGGTCATTGAAATGTATAAATAATAGAGGTAAAAAAAGATTTTTAAAAACCACGTTTTTATAAGTGGACTAAAAAGGAAAAAAGATAATTAAAACTTAAAAGTACTTTGATTACATATGACTAAAATGTCGGGCGGGTGCTTCAAAATACCATTCTAATTTAGATTTACAACACAGAGATAGGTGTTTGGTATAAAAATTAAAGATGCATAATTTAGAAGGCAAAAGAGAGATCTATAAGTGAGGGAATGAGTTAACTGCATATGTAAAACATCATAAGCACCCACCCCACGTTTTAGTCATTTGAAATGAAAGTACTTATAAGTTTTAATTAATTTTTTCCTTTTTAGTCCACTTATAAAAATGTGGTTTTTAATTATTTTTTTTTACCTCTATTTATTTTATTCGTTCTAGTCCACTTATAAAAATGTGGTTTTTAAATTTTACCTAACACCTCATAAGCGCCCGCCCAACATTTTAATACCACGTAATGAGGTCACGGGGTGAACTCCGGTGGTACGCGAATGTAAACAATAGCAGACGGATACAGATGCTTATATAGAGATAAACTAAAAATGCATTAATTTAATAACGGTACATTCGATCAATTTACAATTTTGATACAATGAATTGACATCCAAGATCTGTCTGTGGTAAAATTTTGAGATCTCTAGGACCACAAAAAGTGGTTTAATTTTAAGTTGGAAAATTTGAAATTTTGCGGACAGACAGACAGGAACGAAAGTAAGTTAATAAAAACGTGGTAATAAACTTAATTTGAATACTATTAATTAGAATCAATCTAAGTAACGTCTGCACACAGAACACAGTGGAAAGTGTTGGGCGTGGTTGTCGGGACTCATTGATATCTACACACTGAACACTATACTTGTAGTATATTGAGTATTACGGAATGTGAAAACCGTAAATAACTATGTGAAATAACGGGGTCACTTCCGACAGCAATGTAAATAATAAATATGGCGTTCAATGTGAACTTCAACGACTTGCTTATGATTGTATTCTAATTGTCTTCCATGTTTGACCATGACCATAATTAACGAACAAATACTGAAACCATTCAGTACACCATAATACAGTTCTTCGAAATAATATATCGGACCCGTGTACACAGTGGCGTAGCTAAGGGAGGGGGTCGAAATCCGAAAGTAAACCCGGGCCCCCACTTGAGCGGGCCCCCAAAAGTGTGTCAGAATTCTTTTTACATTAAATATTACGCCACCGCCATGAATGTACGTCCCCCCAAAGAGGCCAAGTCCCCCGTGCCCCCACATCCCTACCTACGCAACTGCGTGTACACTTGGGTCACCGTCGATTTGTTGATTTAATTATTTTTGGTAAACATTATAAACAATATAATAGCCACGTCACAGGTTGGAAGGAAGGATCCGTAGCGCTATGACGTCATTTTTTAAAAAGTTTATATTTAACTATATATACAAGGCGCATCAGGGGGTATGCAAAATTCTAAAAATTCTAAAAGATACTAAACAAAATATTATATGACGTCATAGCTTTAGCTTATATTTTAATTTTGGAAAAGAGAGCGATTATAAATTACTTTGTGTACATTTCAGGAAGTTTAATTATATTAATTTTTCGTATTTAACAAACAAGGATAAGTTACTTGGGCTTTTTACACAAAAAATGGGCGCCGTAGGCGCCCTAAAACCCCAAGTTATTTACATTTTTGTATTTATTTCTTTTGCATTCTTTTCATAATTAGTTTGATCAGTTTATTTCCAAAACCTAGTCATCTGATATATTTCCAATGTTATGTCAGGAGTATTTTGTTACATTTAAGACATTTTGTTTGTTTACATTTTAACTTCAACATTTTGTTTTTAAATTGCAGATTTGTAGAAAAAAATCTGATATTTAAAGATTTGTTTTGTTATAAATTTCACATATGTAGACTGTAGTTTAAATTTTTCAATAGCACTAAATATTAAACTAAGTATAATGTGTGAAAGTATCAATTGTTGATTGAAATTCTGAATTTTAGGGGACAAAACGCGATTAGACTCATTATTCAAGGGGAATAACGAGAGGATCTGATTATCTGACCTGAAATCGTTTTAAAATATTATAAGTTAAAGGGAGAAAAACATGCATGTTTTTTAAATATTTATTGCATAATATCTTTTAAAGAAAATTAAGAAAAATAAAATAACACCCTCTCAAGATGTGAAGATAATTAAAATAGAAGCAAGTCATGGATTAAGGCAATTACGAGAATATTTCTGGAGACATTAAATAATTTGTATTCCCATCATCACAATTTATTGTAAAAGGAATTTAGAGTTATCTCTTCAGACACTAATCACAGCCATTACTACATTGAATACAATGACACGCATTTTTCACCCTGCGGAAAAACACATGCTGTCACTTATGGAAATGGAAATCTAGTTTTAGGATTAAAATCATTGATTTGTTTATTTTTCAACTTTAAAGCCATTACAAAGACATTCGTGGGAAAGAAAACGTTCATACCTTATTAACTCTGAGGTATTTTTCCATTGAATTTTTTTTTCAATTCTATAAATTTTCAATTTTTATTTTGATGGTAGACTAACTGGAAAGTAATTTAAAAAGTACAGCTGAGAAGTCAATCCACAATGTATAGCTGGGAAGTCAATCCACTTCCTACAGCTTGGAAATCAATCCACAATATGCATTTAACGCTAAGACCAAACATCTCCCCTCAAAATGTATATACAAGTTTTGAAGTCTTCGCCTACCACAGATTGGACGTAATATAATGATTTTTGCAGGAAATGGATCATATATCTTTAATAAATTGTTAGTTTTTAGAACTTGTCTAAAAGATAGGAACACGTATTCATGATGATTTGTAAACTTATAACTTGAAACGTCTTCAATAGTGCTTTGACCAAAAGTAGTAAATTGATGATAAGTAAATGTTCATATTATCTGGGATTGGCAAACATGTCATGGCTTGGGAAATGAAACGTCGAACTGCCCATCCCCCCCCCCATGACCCAGCCATTTCCGCATAACATAAAATAAATACAAAATACTAGCCTAAATTGAAATTTTTTTTTAAAGTCAACTTTGACATGAAGTAATTGATTTTTTTTCTTCGAATTATCTTCAGACCTCCCGCGGGCCGCCCCCTAACCTCGTAACGGCAGCATGTAGTCAGGTGGCCGCAGTTTGATTAGACCTGACCTACTCGGTTGTCTAAACTCTAAACATTGGAATTTTCCTACTGGTACCTTTTAAACCTACATAAAGTGCTGTTTTATAATTGAACGTGTTCTCTGAAGTGCAAACTCAATGCCTAAAAATAAACAAATTATCAACCCCCCCCCCTTTTTCTCAGCAAAGAAAGCCATTTAGAAAAACAAAATGAATGGGGAAAAAGTATTTAAAAATATTTTAATAAAACAACAACAAAAAAAGAAAAAACAATAAAGACTCAAAAAATTTCAAGTATATAAATAATTTTTTAAGTGTTCTGAACATGGATCGTTACAAGTATGGTACAAAGGAAGAATCCATTATCAAACTCCACAGCCACCTTTTAAAATTCATCTCCGTGGTATCATCAGAGCGAGTGCCGCCAATGCATCTCAGATTGTGATAATTGACACCGGCATTGTGTTGTGACGTGCTCGGCTTGGTACCACGCTGAGGCATTCTGAACGTTTTCTATGGGCCACGCGCTCCTTTGTCTTCCCGTGTAGTTACGATCCATTTGTCCTGCTCATGTCCGTGAAAACTTTGTCTATGGATGAGGGGCTTGAAATAAAACGACTGCTTGTAATGGAAGCACATGCTTTTTTGTTTTTTGGCTTGCGTGTTGTGCAAGTGAGCTTAAGTGATGACAAGTTTTGTACTTACATGTCTAATTAGTTAATGACGTTGCATAGATTGCCCTCCCCCGTTCAACCCCCAAGCGCAGTGGTTTCTATTATCTTTCATTTCCTATGGTTATAGGCTTCATTGCCTCCCCCACCCCTACCCCCTCCAACAGAATGTGTGCTAATGACGTCTGGGTAGTTACAGTCTTTAGATCAAGATTGATTTGATTGATTTGAGCCAGGCGTGAACATTGAGCAGACCTCGAAGAAATTCTGCTGGCGTGTTTAAAACAAAAACGTTCCTGTTGTCGGAAATACTCGCCTATATATTGAAAGCTTATTTACAGAACCAGCTTTAGCTAGAACAGACATGCAAGTGAACACAGTTGGCTAGACGTGTGAACATAGCGTTCGTAGACTAGACGAGCGGGGTATCGTTTCGAAGCATTTCGATCATATCGGAAACACATGTTCGTATTTCGTCATCTTTATTGCAGGCCGAACAGATACCATGAGATTCTGGCGAAGTTGCGCATTTTCTATAAAATTCTTATGAATCTAGCTCACTGACTTCTCTTTTAGTTCTCAAGGCAATCTTTAACTTGCTGTTAAATTTAGGAGACAATTTTTGTTGTCTATAAAATCCCCCACCACCCTCGGATATATTAAACAAGAGCAGATAATACATCGGGTTAATTTCTGGATGCGCGATCTGGGTAATGTTCTCCTGACTGGTAGTCTGTGATTGCGCAATACACGATGAGATTGTGCAATAAACGGCTTCCTACGATTAGCTGACACTTGACGGAAGCCGTTTCACTGTCTAGTTTCGATGGGAGCATTGCGTTTTGTTTATTGGACGAAAATAAGTGAGGTTTATCTTCTGCTTTATTTATGTACCCAATGTAGGGCAATTATATACAGAAAGACTGTTTAAATTTTAAATTTATTTCCAATACAAAACCAATTCAAATCCTGTTTGATCAGATAGACTTGGAATACAGCAAGTCTATTTATAAGTGTAAAATTATTCCATTGATTTCCATCAAAGGCTCAGAAAACACATGGGTCGCATAAATTTAAAACATATTTTTGTAATAAAATTGAAAATATTAAAATTGGAATTATAGCCACATTCTGTATTGATACATGAAATAACAATTTGTGGACAATGATTGGCACCTGATCTCTGACTTAGCGAATTTCGACCAAAGACATTTGACACGTATAATTTATAGACGATAGCATGCCAAAGGTGGTACCTGCATCTTACACCTTCATCTTATACCTTCCTGTTGTGTATATGTCACGGGTGCATCACGAGTGTTTTGCGTGATTGGATGACGGAGTGGTCACGTGAGCAAAAGCGCGGGAAGATATAGTCGTTCCCATTGGCTAAGAAGGTTGGGGGATCAGTTGTCAGAGAATTTCCGTGGTGAAAGGACGGAATGTGTGTGCCTGTATATTCCACGTTGTATAACCTCAAATTATATGTCATGTACATAGTATACATATTAAAGTTGTTTTATTGAAACAAGTTCTTCAGAGGATTAGTGTGTACAAGATTATGTATTGAGAGAACGCCTACAAGAGTAACATATTAATAAGTAAAAGCCATTGACAGTATATATGTTATGTTACAGGCAAAGTGTGAAATTCAGGCATTCGTTATTATGCCTAGGCAATGTATAGAATTCCAGCTGGTTTCAGGCAAATTATGAAATGATGTCTATTTCATACATTGCCTAGGCATTCTATAGAATGCCGAGTTGTCGTCCGGCAAAGTAATTGGCCTACCCCCGCCATTTTTCCAGCCACTTATGTTTACGGTGGCACTTTGGTCGTTGCTTGATGATGGCGATCGAAGCCTGTGAGTGTTGAAAGTTATTGTAAGACAGCGTTTAGCTGGTACGAGGTTCCACGACCAAATCACAGACAATATTGCCAAAATTCTTCTCACGACGTCAGTTTATATCATCCGGCTGAGATTCCTCAGACGTTCTCCCATAACGTTTCCCCTTGGATTGCTGTGTGACCATGTTGAAAGAGAATATAGTGCTAGGACAGGAATCATGCCATGTTGACATGCAACGACGGTTCTACGATGAGTTATCTAAAGTAAAAGCCATTGCTGCTAAAAACAGCGATTTTTTAAACCGAACCTCATACCAAAAATTGGTGGACGATGTGAAAATGCTGCCTAAGGAAGAACCACGGAATTATTGGCTCGTGAAACACTATGATGGCATGATCGTGGAAAATAAGAGTAACTTGATCTAACCTGTTTAGTAAGGCGTGAGTACCATTCTGTTTTACGTCGTGGAGATATTTAACGTACTTCATAAAGGTACAGAATTTTGAAAGAACTTTCGCCCAAATACAGGAGCGCTACCCGTCATGACGTTGAACTGTGCATTAACCTTAGTGAATGTTGACAGAAAAAACAAAAAGGCATCAAAAAGTCAATGTGGTCAAGCCAATGGCTTTTTCTGAATTCAACTCTCGTTGTCAGGTCAATCTCATCGACTTTCAATCCCATCCTGATGGGGAATACAAGTTTATAATAGCTAACCAGGACATCGAAAATATGCTGTGTGCTTGGATGCAAGATGACATAACTGGCCACTGGAGTGAGGGGTTACAGTTCGTCCAACTCAAGAAGAACAGCGTTTTTCATTCTGGGTACTAAAACATCATCATACGAAGCTCTCTTAGGCTGCAGAGCTAAAGTAGGCCTCACAACGTCGTCCCTACCTGACGATGTTTTACAAGATGTTGAATCAGAGGAAGACCTCGAAAAAATATTACAGAGCGTACATCATGTGCTTTATTTTGTATTACTTCCACTTTAAAATACGTAATTATCATACTAGTTTGTGCTGCGGCGCCGTGGCGCCTGCGGCACCCCTCTTTTTTAAGGGCGCCTATGCGCCCACCTTTTTCAAAAGCCAAACTACTTATCCTGTTGAAAATCGTTTATTAAACTTTCTTAAATGTACACAAAGTTTTTTATATTCTTTTAATCAAAATCCCAAGTAACTTATACTTGTATGATAAATACGAAATATTCCTGAAATGTACACAAAGTATGTATATAATATTTTTTTACAGTGCTAATCACCACACGATTTTTAAAGTAATTTTAGAAAGCAGCGCACCAAATTACTGCACCAAAATAATAACTCTTTGAGTCAGTCAGCACTGTTTAAAACACAAATGCTGACGTCATAGGTTTGTGCGTTGTTTGGTTAATGTTAATCTGGAAACCAAAAGGATTATGATTTAGCGTTAGGCCACAGTCAGCGATAATTGAGCGTAAATATATATATGATGAATTTTGTTGTGATCTTTTTACACTTTGCCTAAACGAAATCCGGCATTCTATAGAACGCCTAGGCAAAGTATGCAAAAGTTTTACTAATTTCATACTTTGCCTGAAACCATCAGGCATTCCATACATTGCCTAGGCATTTTATAGAATGCCTTATTTCACACATTGCCTGTAGTATGTGTTTATATATATATACTACACCCCCCACGGCGTAGCATTCGCCGCAGACTTGCTCATGGACAGTGCAAAAGAAAGTGGAGAAAGAACGGACACAAACTACAGCACGAAGAAATCAAAAAACGCGAGAACGTCGGTGGGGAGTGAACAGCCAACTCATTGTTTGTTTCGAGACATTTGCACGCGAAATTCGGTACTCCCCTAACTTCTATGAAGTCAGCTATAAAACGATAATCGGTTTAAAATCGGAGTTACATAATCGATAATCGGTTTTCCAAAAATAAAAACAACAACACGCAATTAACAACCCTAAATATGACTAACCCTCGCTAGGGTCGGCCAATCACAGTTTATGTTTAAGGGATGGTAGTATTAAATGGGAGGCGGGTAACAACAACCTCAGTGTGCATGTCTTCATTTTTACTCGCTATTTTCTTATTTACTTTTTACTTGCTTTTTGTGTCTGTACTCTCACCCCTCCCCAACCGTTCTTTGCACTGTTTATGATGAACAAGTCTGCGGCGTATGCTATGCAATAAAGGGGTAAAATAACGGGCACAAACCGACATTTACATACGCGATAACTAGTACATTAAGAATCTCACGTTTTCTCTGAAGGAACAATGCAAGTGAAACGCGAGGACCATTGTTGGCCACCCCTCCACTACCTTCGCTTGCCAACCGTTAACTGTGTTTAGTTGACCCCAGCGAGGGTCATTCGTCACGCTTGTTTGCACATACTTGCTTGCTACGTGGTGTCTCCCATGGTTCTATGAAGAGAATTATATATATATATATATATATATATATATATATATATATATATATATATATATATATATATATATATATATAAATATATATATATATATATATATATATATTGTTGTGTGTGTGTGTGTGTGTGTGTGTGTGTGTGTGTGTGTGTGTGTGTGTGTGTGTGTGTGTGTGTGTGTGTGTGTTTTATTAAAACAGAGTATGTAAGGCCTATAGGCCTGACAAGATGTCACAGAAAATGAACTTTTCGGTAAAAAGCCTTCCTCAAAGGAACAAAGAGACAAAAAACAAATTAAAACTAATGACATGAAATGAAAACTTAGCTGTAGTGTCATCCAAAGCCAAAAAGAGAAATTAGCTGGGAAGAGACTTTCGCCGAGGTTATACCGGGAAAGTTGTTACGTGACGTCTTATCCGGCATATACAAACCTTGTTTAATAACATATATATTTATCTATCTAAAAGCTTGACTGCAGTGTCACCCAAATTTCGTCAATATTTATACCTACATATTGTAACTTTATCTAATTCCTTAATGTTGTACCTTAATGTTTGTAACTTCAAATTGTACCTTCAAGTCGTACCTACATATTGTACCTTCAAGTCGTACCTTCAAATTGTACCTTCAAGTCGTACCTTCAAATTGTACCTTCAAGTCGTACCTACGAATTTTACCTTCAAGTCGTACCTACAAATTGTACCTTCAAGTCGTACCTACAAATTGTACCTTCAAGTCGTACCTACAAATTGTACCCTCAAGTCGTACCTACAAATTGTACCTTCAAGTCGTACCTACAAATTGTACCTTCAAGTCGTACCTACAAATTGTACCTTCAAGTCGTACCTACAAATTGTACCTTCAAGTCGTACCTACAAATTGTACCTTCAAGTCGTACCTACAAATTGTACCTTCAAGTCGTACCTACAAATTGTACCTTCAAGTCGTACCTACACATTGTACCTTCAATTCGTAGCTTCATGTTGCACGTTCACACTAGTACTCATCAAGACTATAAATAGAACCCCCTTGCAGCCAATGCACAAATACCTGGCACATTCTTGGGATATCCCTGCTACCCCCTAGAGATCAGAACTCAAGAAGACAAATTGTATCTTAAACAAAAGAAGGAGTAACTCTCTTGTATTTATGTTCCGTCTGTGCCAAGTTTCAACAATGACAGAAGCACATTTAAACCCAATGAAAAACCGAATACTAGCCTTAATTAAAGAGATGTCACCCAGTTATAGGATAAACCCAAAGGGAGATTAAAAAAAAAGGTTTCCTCCCCTGCAACCCAAGAGTGTTAATCGTTGAAATAAAAAAATGACTTATTTATGTTCGGAGTTGTTTTATGAACATACTTTCTTTGAGAGTTGAATCCTTTTAAAGTAGTTCAACATATTATTGACAGTGTTTTTAAAAAGCACGATATTTATTTTTGTAAAACTATTTTATTTGCTCCTTTGTTGTTTTTTTTACTCTTCAGCCGAAAGTTAATGCAACCATCACTACTATACCCATGAAACAGGCAAATATAAAAAGAAAGCTATGTTAAAATACAATCAGTAGTTATTTTATAAATTTTAAACTTATACTAGTTTTTTCGGAGACTCTTTGGGCGTTTGCTACAGTAATCTTGATTGCTTTATAACAGACAGATACACGACGACCATAATATTGTAAAACTTGATAATATTGCAAAAATTGAGAAAATAAATATATTATAAACCAGTTCGGTGTTCACGAAATGCGTCAAGATGGTTGATCAAGATAAACGAAAACCAGCATGGGAATAGTTGTAGTGATAGTTGATTAACATGTGCTTGTATTTCTTTGTGTACATGATATGTGTTATACAATCTTTGTGTACATATGTGTTATACAATCTTTGTGTACATATGTGTTATACAATCTTTGTGTACATGATATGTGCTATACAATCTTTGTGTACATGATATGTTCTATACAATCTTTGTGTACACGATATGTGCTATACAATCTTTGTGTACATGATATGTTCTATACAATCTTTGTGTACATGATATGTTCTATACAATCTTTGTGTACACGATATGTGCTATACAATCTTTGTGTACATGATATGTGCTATACAATCTTTGTGTACATGATATGTGCTATACAATCTTTGCTGTACATGATATGTGCTATACCATCTTTGTGTACATGATATGTGCTATACAATGAGAATGTACTTGGAATTTGTTTTTGTTTTCATAACAAAGTTTTGCGTTTTGCTTGATAAAGAGTTCGACAATTATTTAATTGTTTATTTATACGACAATCTTATCTGAACGAATGAAACTCTAGTAGTGGTTGAGTCATATGAGGTGGAATGAGTGGTTGGCATTGACAACTAGTCTGCACACGGCATAAAATATTATTTTATAACTAGTGTATTACCCGTCAAAAATGACGAAAGTTTTCAGCTGAAATCTATTTATTTTGAAAAATGCACTTTTTTACGGGGCCACGGCGCCCACCTTTTTCAAAAGCCCAGCTAACTTATCCTTGTTTGATAAATACGAAATATGAAACTTTTTGAAATGTACACAAAGTATTTTATAATTGGGGTTGTAGGGCGCCTACGGCGACCCCCTTTGTTTTTTTATTTTATAATTAACCATCATCAAATCCTCTTTTTACATTGTTCCCTTTTCCAAAATTAAAATATGAGCTAAAACAATGACGTCAAATTATATTTTTTACAGCGCATCTTTAATTTGCACACATTTGATGCACACCTTGTATTAAATATAAGATCAAACAATGACGTCATATAATACATTACATCCATACATACTTTAAGACAACGGGAATTATGTATGCTGATGTATATTGATTCCCGTTGTCTGTAATAATAATAAAAATAATAAATTGAATATTTATATAGCACTGTATCCCAGTAAGGAACTGGGCTCACAGCGCTTTACATGAAAGAAATAACATACCTATAAGTATTAAAATAACCTTCATATCATAACAAACACAAAAAATTACAGTACATTATACATAAGCTACGTTAATCATTTACAAGAAATGTTGTTTCATTAATTTTGAAAATAAATTTTGAAAAGATGTGTCTTAAGTGCAGTCTTGAAGGACTTGGTTGTTTGAATACTACGTATGTGTAATGGTAGAGAATTCCATTGTTTGGCTGCACAAAAAGAGAACGACCTTTCACCAAATGTTTTGGTGCGTGTCGTAGGAGCAGAGAGAACGCGTGTGTCTGCAGAAGATCGTAGCTGGCGAGTGGGTTAGTAGACCGACAAAATTTCAGTAAGATACGATGGGCATGAGTCCGAAAAGAAGTTGTGACAGAGAACGGCCAGTTTGTAATCAATCCGAGATTGTATAGGCAGCCAATGAAGTGAGCGAAGAAGTGGAGTAACATGGTCATGTTTTTTTGCCTTGAGCATCAGTCTGGCAGCTGAATTTTGAACTTTCTGCGATCGATTTTGTATAAAAATATTATATGACGTCATTGTTTTATGCTTATATTTTAATTTTTGAAAAGGGAACGATGTACAAAAAGGATTTTAGCTGACCCGCGGTGTAGCATACGCCGCTAATGATTTAGTGACGGGTTGTCTGTATGTATGTATGGAATAATGCACAAAAGTATTTCATAATAATTATAAAACCTCAAATCCTATTTGTACATCATTCCTTTTCAAAAATTAAAATATAAGCATAAAACAATGACGTCGTATAATATTTTTATACAATCCATACAGACCACGGGAATTAAAATACATAATTAACATAAGTGACTTATCCGTGTTTGATAAATACGAAATATTAAACTTGCTGAAATGTGCACAAAGTATTTCATAATAATTATAAATATCCTCAAATCCTATTTTTACATCGTTCCCTTTTCAAAAATTAAAATATAAGCATAAAACAATGACGTCATTTAATTTTTTTATACAAAATCGATCGCAGCGCGACCTAATATAACCTAAAAATATTATATGACTTCATATCCGTTCATCCACACATACATACATACATACATACAGACGACGGGAATTATGTATATTGATATAAACTCTTCGGGGTTTAGTAACGTCAATTGAGTTTATTTTTTAATTAATTCTATTTTAAATTATACTTATTTGAGGTTAACATATTACCGCAAGTTCATTTATAAATTTCATTATATTCATTAAAGTTTTTCCTCATGACCCATACTTCATGGACTATACGGCCTACCAATGTCCAATACTTATATACCAAACTATACAAAATTTAATTCAGTACATAGAAGTCAACGCTATGAAGTCTATTCTCTTTTATCATTGTTCACAAGGTGAACACGACCCGAGAGAAATCGGAAAGATTCATGGATTAAGACATACATTAAAAGTAATTTTAACAAAAATGAATCCCGGAGACAAGATGTAAATACTCTGAAATAAAAATATATGTTTTTTATTGTACTGATATAGTGTTCTGATTGTTCTAGAGCTGAAATAGGGTTGTAGAACTACAGCGATGTTCTGTGTGTAGAGTCATTGAGCCAATGAGATATATATTTTTCATAACCTTTATTTAGCGCTTTATTAATCTAAAGACTTATTTTTCAAATTCGTTTTCAATTAAATGTTTCACAGACTTCACAGTCTTCCCTGCATCCAACTACCTCTTTGATGACGATTTTATCGTTACCATCTTCGATACTGGTTATAGAATCGATACTGGTTATAGAATCGATACTGGCTACATAATAGATATCGATTAGGAAAAGGATAATGGTAAGTGAATGTTAAATGGTTTAGAGAATTGATACCGGATAGAGCTGAACAGAAATAGAAAATAGGATCGTGTGTGCGTCTTTACCTTTCAGCATTTCCAGCCCTTCCCTTTTCCCGTCTTTAAGAGTTCATCATCTTGGCACTCGAGTGGACACGACAAGAAATCTGTGCACTTAGTTGAACTGCTCGAACAAGTTGAAGGAAATAATAATTAACTCTACAACCCCAACTATTCTGTCACCCCTTACCCCACCCTTCCACAAACTATTCTTTGACCCCTTACCCACCCTCCCACCAACTATTTTTTCACCCCTTACCCCACCCTCCCACCAAGTATTTTTTCACCCCTTACCCCACCCTCCCACCAACCATTCTTTCACCCCTTACCCCACCCTCCCACCAACTATTCTGGACAGAAACGTACAGCTGTATCATAATTATCTGACACAAAATCTACTACATCCTAGCATTAGAGTCTAAATATAGAATTAATTACAGATGCACCGAAAGACGCGATGCATTGGAAATAGATTTGACTGAAATTTTACTGCAAAGACAATTGGCAAGGATGTTCATTGTGGAGCTAGATATAGTTTTAGCGCTATTTCCCCATTGGGGAAATTGGGCTTTTAGGTTTGAAAAATCTGTCCGGTATGGATGTCTGTTTATGAATGCACAAGTAACTACACCTGAACCATGCCTTTTACAAATATATTAAGGAGGACCAAAGGATGTGCATGGGCTAAATAATTTCAAGTAAAAATTTTACTGGATTTCCTTTAAAAAAACACCCCAAAAAAAACGAAAAACGAAAAAATATCAGTATTTTGTCAATTTCTCGGAACCATAACATCTATCGGGTTGAAACAAAAGTCAAACGATAGCTAATAATATTTAGAACAATTTTGGAGATGGAATTTTTCAAAAATCTCTTTTCGTTCGACTCCCATAATTTTTGCAGCAATTTGTAGATAGCAATTGTTTTGTTTACTTTCAGAATTATTGATTTGAAATGACTTTTAATGTAATCTAGAATGATTTCCGTTGAATAAAAAAAGTCGGAAATTTTTTATTTCGACTCAACATGTTTTCACCGAAAAAGAAGTGTTTTAATGACTTGTTAAAATAATGTGTGATTGTTATTTATTACTTGCTGAACACTATTTTGTACGTTATTTCCAATTTTGTTTTGAACAAATTCGAATTTGCTATAAAATAGTCGTTCGCGTTTTTACTACTTGTTTTCATCAGTTAAAGAAATTAGTTAACTGAAAATTGCTGCTGTGACATCACAAGATATTCTTAGACTGGTTTAAATATCTTAGAAGTTAACATTTTGTGAAAATTTTGTGAGCTTTTTCCTAATTAGAAAAAACAAAATTGCAAAAAATTATTACAATAAAAGGGAATCAACTCATCAAAAAAGTTTAACTTATAATTTTTTCATTCACTCCCTTAAAATTAAAAATAACGTAATCAAGATGAAAGTCCCCACACCCCAAAGTTTATAAGAAAATAATTTTAGGATAAATGAAATATAAGTTAAAAAAGTCCCACCTTTTATCTAGACACTTAAAGAAGAAACACGACGAGCTGATAAACACGGCACATACACAAATAAAATAAATCTAACAAGGAAATGACGTCGTATTGTCTTCAGCCTTGTTAAGAGGAGCAAGTTTCAGTTAAGGCCATCGACACTCTACTACATCCTTAAAAACAAACTCGGGTTGTCTTTCTTGCTTTAGTTTATTTCCCCTCTTTAAAAATAAGCTATGGCTCTTAAGCATAAAATAGAGGGCATTCAACCCCACTTCATGCCAGGTCATGTATTTCTTTTTTTGTTCTATACATACATATTCCATTTGTTGTAAATCTCACGTGTTGGCAAACCGACCTACAGACGGCCATCTCGCGGGACGGTCAGGCTTTAATTTGCATAGCCATCAATTTCTCTTAGAGTCTGTGACCCGCCCCAAGCCCTGGGCCCGCTCTGCGGAGTGGCAAAGGTGGACCAGAGAAAACAGAGATTTGATCAATCCCAAACAGATGCCCTATCCTAACGGCTGGATCTATGATTACATTACGCAATGGATTCAATAAAAAGTTAAAGTCTGTTTTATCGAATGCGCTGCTCTTACTAACATTTTCTGTGTTTACATTTATCGTTTTCTTTTTTAAACATTCTCTCTCTCTCTCTCTCTTTTCTCTGCATCATTTTCATTTTAATTTTTATAGATTTTTTTCTTTAACTTTTATAGAATATTTTTCTCTAAATCTTTATTGTTATGTATTTATGCTGAAATATGAATCTTGCTTTGACAAACTTCCACGTGTCAAATCGACCTAAAATTATGCCCATTTACTCAAATCTATCCATATACCAATAAGAGTTTATTGATCCGTAGATCATACAATAACTCAACCATTTTTAGATGACACCGTTTATGATTACCCACCCCATTATGACAAAGAATTCCATCTATTACTGTGAATTCCAATTCATAACCTTTGATCTTTGTGTGACCAGTATCTTTAAACTCAATTATCTCCATTCTCCATGTATCTTTGGTACATTTTTTTATTTAAGTATTTTAGACAAATATTTGTAAAAATTGTTCTTATCCTACACCTTGAGAGTTGAAGCCTTGAAATATAAACCTTAATTAAAAACGCATTTTCTTTGTCAATGAAGTGTTCTTAATATAAGCGTTTGTTTTCCTAAACCGATGTGAGTGCTAAACGCAGAGCAACGTAAATAAACGTTTACCGTAAAGGCGTCACAATACAATTTGTGTCTATGCGCACCCACTCTCGTCAGCCACTGTAAGTTTCCATCTAAATTTTCCTATTTATTTTCCCTCCATGTCAACATCTCACCACCACCACGCTTTCCGTACAGTCAATCATTGCCAACATCTCACCGCCACGCTTTCCATACAGTCAATCATTGTCAACATCTCACCACCACGCTTTCCATACAGTCAATCTTTGTCAACATCTCACCGCCACTCTTTCCATACAGTCAATCTTTGTCAACATCTCACCTCCACTCTTTCCATACAGTCAATCTTTGTCAACATCTCACCTCCACTCTTTCCATACAGTCAATCTTTGTCAACATCTCACCTCCACTCTTTCCATACAATCAATCTTTGTCAACATCTCACCTCCACTCTTTCCATACAGTCAATCTTTGTCAACATCTCTCAAACACGCTTTCCATGCAATCCCTCCATGTCAACATCTCAACACCACCACGCTTTCCATACAGCCCCTTTTCGTCCATACATTTTTGGACCATTTCTTCTGTACTTTTATTCCCGAATCGAGCAAACCCGCCTTTCGAACCAAGAAATTGGCTGTAATTCTGTCGACTGGCTGTTCAATTTGTTACTTCTCGCTTTGGCATTGATTTTACATGTGATCTTCTATAGCACTCATTTCTTCTCTCATTCTTTATAACTTTCTCTCTTTCTTCATCCTCCCCCCTTCTTTCATCTCTCTCTCTCTCTCTCTCCTATATTTTTCACTATTTCTGTCTTTTTCTATTAATCTCTTTCCTTTTCTCCTTGATCTCTTTCCCCCCTCTTCCAGCATCACTGTTTTCTCATCTTTCGCCCCTTCTCCTTCTTTTTCCATCTTTCACTTTCTCTCCACCTCAATCTCTTTCTCTCCACCGTTCGGCAACTCTTTATCTTCCCCGGTTGCTATATCCCTCTACCGCCCTACACCAATTGCTCTGTGCTTGTTGTTCTTTATTCCCTCCCTCTTTCTCTCTCTCACTCTCTCTCTCTCTCTCTCTCTCCTCTCTCTCTCTCTCTCTCTCTCTCTCTCTCTCTCTCTCTCTCTCTCTCTCTCTCTCTCTCTCTCTCTCTCTCTCTCTGTCACTCTGCTTATAAAAGAACGCTTAAAAGATGACAAGCGCTTTGAGAACAGCAACATAAAGACATTCCTGTGTTAACATTCCATTGACTGACAAACAGAAACACTTTACAATGACAAGACGAGGCTATCGACACTTGTCTCGTCGAACTCTTACATTATGAAAACAAAAAAAGATTTGGATGGAGGCAAACTGTTGAATGGATTAATAATTAAAACGAAAGATTTCATTGACTGGACGGCCATGTGGGTAGATATATGGATAGACGGAAGGACGGCCATGTGGGTAGATATATGGATAGACGGAAGGACGGCCATGTGGGTAGATATATGGATAGACTGGACGGCCATGTGGGTAGATATATGGATAGACTGGACGGCCATGTGGGTAGATATATGGATAGACTGGACGGCCATGTGGGTAGATATATGGATAGAGTGGACGGCCATATGGGTAGATATATGGATAGACGGAAGGACGGCCATGTGGGTAGATATATGGGATAGACTGGACAGCCATGTGGGTAGATATATGTATAGACGGAAGGACGGCCATGTGGGTAAGTATATGGATAGAATGGACGTTCATCTGGGTAGATCTATGTGTCACGTGAGAATCACGAGTTTGATGACAGAGAGGTCACGTGAGTGAAAGCGCGGGAGAATGTTCGAGAATGATGTGAAGATGGCCGACTGTGTTATTAGGTCTCCACGGTGTGAAGCCTCAATTTTATATTTATATATAGTGTTCTTATTAAAGTTATTTCATTCACATTAGTGCTTCAATGAATTATTGCACGAAAGATTGTGTTATGTGAGAACGCCTACAACACACATATAAAAGTAAGATGCTACAATATGGATAGACGGAAGGACGGCCATGGGGATGGATGGACGGATTGAGCAAGGTAAAGTGATGAGTGAATGAAAGGCGCCAAAATTACAGGTAATCCAGGTCACGTGCTGCTATCGTTAAGTAAACATTCTAGAGGATCGTCCTCTGTTGTTGGTCGTTCCTGGGCATCTGGCTATCTGGGTATGTGGCTATCTGGCTATTGGCCTGAGGCTTTGGAGAATGCGTGCCATACAATCAAAACATAATGTTTTCACGGCCCTGGTGGAAGTAATCATGTTTTTACTTGGACAGGCTTGACCTTGACGACCGTGACCTCGACGACCCTGACCTTGACGAACTTGACCCGATGACCCTGGCCTTGACAACTCTGACCTCAGACGTCTGGAATATCCCGGTCCGGTAGAAATACGATTGTGTACTTCTGCTGGTCAGTGGTATAACCACGGAGAATGGCTTGATATTTCGCCGGCGGCCGTTCTTGTCTCCGAAAGAATTCGCACACAGCAATTTTTTGAGAATTGTGTACCCTTGACACAACAATACATGGTGATGATGCATTTCTTCAATAGCGCCAACTGTCCAACGCTGGTCTGATCTAATCTCCTAAAACTCTCTGAAATAAAAGAATATCTTCAAATTGTAACTTAAATTCGTCCTTGTTGTCGGACTTTCTTGGACATGTCTTCCTTCACTGGTGGACTCTATTCCACCCAGGTACAGCATCCCTACGTTTTACACAGCAATGATGTAAACTAATACTACGTTTCCCTTCCTCTTTTGTGTCCTATCGTATAATAACTGTATAAACGTGTCCTGTAACGTTCCGTTTGTTAAGCTATAGGACAGTGCTTCTCAGAGAGTTGGTCCGCGGGCCAATGCCGGTCCGTGGGACATCCACTGCCGGTCCGCAGAAGTTATCAAGAAAGGGCAGAAAAATATAATTATTATTATAATCCCTAATTTGCAACAATAATACTAACCCTAAAGAATATGTCATTTTTTCGTTCGTAAGGATATAAATTTATTAAATAAATAACATTTCGCTACCACGTCAGTACAGTCAAAATAGTTCACCGGTCCCTAGAGCACTGGAAAAATTCCTGCCGATCCGCCATACTAAAATGTTTGAGAAGCACTAATAAAGGACATGACGAAGCGGCATTTATTATTATTTATTTTTTAAAAAATATTTTTATTATTCTACAGTTATTTATTTCTTTGCTGAAAATTGCTTCCCATTAACACGATACTAGTTTTATTCTGTCTATTCCTCTGGCCTCATCATGTGTTAAGTTTTTTAAGAGAAATGAAAAGCAAAAATGTTTGTTTTAAATACTCGGAAGTTAAAACATTGTTAAAAATTTCAGTTCGAATTTTTAAAATTTAAGTCAATACCTTCGGAACTTGATTGATTGATTTTTAATTGTATCTTTTATGACAGGAGTGGGCAAACTACGGCCCGCTGGCCGCATGCGGCCCGCTACGGAGTTTTTTGCGGCCCGCGAAGCCTACGGCAATATAAAAAAATCATAAATTTATGTTAAAGATGGATGTTTGTACTTGAGTCGAGGCTAAATTTTGATTAGGTGAAGCCCCTTGATGTTTGGTTAGGTGCGGCCCCGTGATGTTTGGTTAGGTGCGGCCCCTTGATGTTTGCTTAGGTGCGGCCTCTTGATGTTTGGTTAGGTGCGGCCCCTTGATGTTTGCTTAGGTGCGGCCTCTTGATGTTTGGTTAGGTGCGGCCCCTGGATGTTTGGTTAGGTGCGGCCCCTTGATGTTTGGTTAGGTGCGGCCCCTTGATGTTTGTTAGGTGCGGCCCCTTTATGTTTGGTTCGGTGCGGCCCCTTGATGTTTGGTTAGGTGCGGCCCCTGGATGTTTGGTTAGGTGCGGCCCCCGGATGTTTGGTTAGGTGCGGCCCCTTGATGTTTGTTAGGTGCGGCCCCTTTATGTTTGGTTAGGTGCGGCCCCTTGATGTTTAGTTAGGTGCGGCCCTTTGATGTTTGGTTAGGTGCGGCCCCTTGCTGTTTGCTAGGTGCGGCCCTTTTATGTTTGGTTAGGTGCGGCCCCTTGATGTTTGGTTAGGTGCGGCCCCTGGATGTTTGGTTAGGTGCGGCCCCTGGATGTTTGGTTAGGTGCGGCCCCTTGATGTTTGTTAGGTGCGGCCCCTTTATGTTTGGTTAGGTGCGGCCCCTTGATGTTTAGTTAGGTGCGGCCCTTTGATGTTTGGTTAGGTGCGGCCCCTTGATGTTTGTTAGGTGCGGCCCCTTGATGTTTGGTTAGGTGCGGCCCTTTGATGTTTCGTTATGTGCGGCCCTTTGATGTTTGGTTAGGTGCGGCCCCTTGATGTTTGGTTAGGTGCGGCCCCTTGATGTTTCGTTAGGCGCGGCCCTTTAATGTTTGTTTAGGTGCGGCGACTTGATGTTTGGTTAGGTGCGGTCCCTTGCTGTTTGGTAAGGTGTGGCCCCTTGATGTTTGGTTAGGTGCGGCCCCTTGATGTTTGGTAAGGTGCGGCCCCTTGATGTTTGGTTAGGTGCGGCCCCTTGATATTTGGTGAGGTGCAGCCCCTTGATGTTTGGTTAGGTGCGGCCCCTTGATGTTTGGTTAGGTGCGGCCCCTTGATGTTTGTTAGGTGCGACCCCTTGATGTTTGGTTAGGTGCGGCCCCTTGATGTTAAGTTAGGTGCGGCCCCTTGATGTTTGGTCAGGTGCGCCCCTTTGATAGTTGGTTAGGTGCGGCCCCTTGATGTTTGGCTAGGTGCGGCCCTTTGATGTTTGGTTAGGTGCGGCCCCTTGATGTTTTGTTAGGTGCGGCCCCTTGATGTTTGGTTAGGTGCGGCACCTTGATGTTTCGTTAGGTGCGGCCCTTTGATATTTGGTGAGGTGCGGTCCCTTTATGTTTGGTTAGGTGCGGCCCCTTGATGTTTCGTTAGGTGCGGCCCTTTGATGTTTGGCTAGGTGCGGCCCCTTGATGTTTGATTAGGTGCGGCCCCCATGATGTTTGATCAGGTGTGGCCCCTTGATGTTTCACTTCTTACTAATGCGGCCCTCACCCTAAAAAGTTTGCCCACCCCTGTTTTATGATATTCTAGAGACGTCCCGTAAAACGAATAAGCTTCAATGTAATTCTAGAGACGTCAAATAAAACAAACATATCTCAATATAAGGTTGTCCAAGTTATGATCGACAATTGATAACTGTCTGTACAATGTAAATGAAATGCTCGTTTTATGCTAGTTCGGTTCAGCACGGCTAATGTAAATGGAATTTTTGTTCAACTTCTTTGAATTGGACTTAACGAAACAGACAGTGGCGACATAATGGCGGTGAAATAATGGACCCCATTCATCATAGATCTGTAGATTACTAACTATGAGGGAAAAGATACCATTGGGAGACAAAGTGGCTTTGAACTGGGATGAGGCGGACTATCTTCCCGTCCACTGGTGGCTAAGTTGATTTCAATACGTGGGAGACGGCATTTTTTGGCTAATATCAGTGGAATGGTTTTTTTTTAAATTTTAAATAAATAAATATTCAGCTTGTGTGTAAGCAATTCTAAATATGAGGATGAGCTTCGAGTGACCATACACTTAGTAGGTCACTGGGGGAAGTGTTATGAAACTATAAGTATAACGTATGAAACAATTTATGGTCATGAGTTAAATTTACTAGTTCAATAGCACTCAACCGTCTACAGATTCCACCATTTCAGCCACCATTCTAAGCTAACATGCTGCACAAGAAAAGCCCTGCTAAAAAATCATTACTACGTATGAAATGTCCTCTAAATACTTCATTTCTAAAAAAAAATATTGGAAACTTTATATAACGTTGCAATTAGTTGTCCCTTAAAAGTAAATGGATTTTGGCAGTGCCACACTCATTTATCTGCTTCAATTACAGGTAACAATGGTGCTACAATCTGATATCTGTTACAGGTATATGTAAACAGAGTGCTAAACCCATATATAGGATACAAGTACAAGTAACACCAATGCTACACTCAGATACCTGCTACAAGTACAGATAACAATAATGCTACACTCAGATACCTGCTACAAGTACAGGTAATAATATTGCTAGACTCAGATACCTACTACAAGTACAAATAAAACCAATGCTACACTCAGATACATGCTATAAGAACAGGTAACAAATAGTGCTAGACTCAGATACCTGCTACAAGTACAGGTAATAATAGTGCTACACTCAGATACCTACTACAAGTACAAGTAACAATAGTGCTAGACTCAAATACCTGCTACAAGTACAGGTAACAATAGTGCTAGTCTCAGACACCTGATATAAGCACAGGTAACACCAGTGCTACACTCACATACCTGCTATAACTACAGGTAACAATAGTGCTACACTCAGACACCTGATATAAGCACAGGTAACACCAGTGCTACACTCAGACCAAAGAGAACACAAGAGTGTTACCGAGAGATGCCCTCACCACATCTCCCCCCACCGCCAGTCAGATAACTGTGTGAGGCTGGGGGTCATGACGGCTGTCTTGTTCCAATGTAGACCAGTTATCTTACAAACGGAAACACTTGATGTGACGTGTTTGGTGGGAGTAACCAAGTGAGGTCAGGGCGTGGGGTATGAGTGTAGGTCATCTGAGTGTAAACATTATCGGAGGAATGTCTATACGCAAGGGTGAGGTAATGACAGTGTTGGTCCAAGTGCAAGGGTGAGATAATGACAGTGTTGGTCCAAGTGCAAGGGTGAGGTAATGACAGTGTTGGTCCAAGTGCAAGGGTGAGATAATGACAGTGTTATCCAAGTGCAAGGGTGAGATAATGAAAGTGTTGGTCCAAGTGCAAGGGTGAGATAATGACAGTGTTGGTCCAAGTGCAAGGTTGATTTAAGTGCAAGCATATTTTTTTGAGTGCAAGGATCTGATTTAAGAGTTATATTTTAAAAAATAAACATATAATTCTATTATTGATAAAGATTGTTCGATAACTATATTGTAATTCTATAAATTTATACAAATAATAGACTGCAAAGTTTAATTAATATTTATAAGAAGTATAAGCTTACATTAAATACTTGAATAACCTACTATTGACTTTGTTGAGATGCCATTCTCGCGTTTGTAAAATAGACACAGGATAGAAATGAAAATAGAAAGGACGTATTTTATAAATAAAAAACAATTTAAAAAAAACAACAATTGTCTCTACTACTTTTAAAGACGACTGTTGGCGGATAACCCGTCAGCCCCAATCTCATCCCTTACACACTCTAACCATCGAATCCTCTCCCTCCAGCGCTACACGATTTTACTCTCGCTCTGTCCTCGAGATGTTTATTAAAACCAGTGATTCCCAAAACATAAACTGCAAGACCTCGATCACAGTAAAGTTCCTGAATGACGCAATATTTTAGAAATTAACACAGATTATGTGCTATCTGCCACTATAGCTGGCACAGTGACTCTATGTAACGAGGTATAGATCAACTCAGATGCAATCCAGAACTAATCTGTTACAGACGCTCCTTCTATAAAGTAGATTATTGTGTCCTACGATTATCCATGGTTTATGTCTAGTCTTGCATTTTTATTAGAGTTTTGATAGAGTGTTAGTTAGCTTAACTAAATAATAATGAATGCGGTCAAATATTTTCCGAAAAATACGATATTGAATAAACAAAAGGAAAATGTCCGTTTTGATGATGCACATGATCGTTTTATAGAATCTTGACCACAAGCACTGACCTTTTCAAGGTCATGCAGAAGATCCTATCCTTCAACGAAGATCAGGGTTTAAGAAATGTTTAGAAATCTTTCTTTTTGCGCCTGGTTTTGATGAAATGAATTCTGTGAATTGCATCTTCCATTGATTTATTTTTTTTATTTACTTGCATCGTTTTTTTAAAAAAAATATTGAAATTAGATACCCTACTCCCTGGCTCTAATATCCCCCATTTGTTCTAAGAACGTTCCGCCCAGTTGATATCTTCAGCATTCAGGATCAACGCCTGGGTCCTGAGAACCTCTGGCCTAAACCAATTAGTTTGTCTCATGCTTGCTCCTGGCCAAATATGTTTTCGTGAGACGGCTGATCTGTTGGAGGGTCTGGTTCCTTATTGGCCCTGAACTTGAGGGTGATTTTTTTCTCCCTTTGACCCTGATATCAAAAAGCAATAAGCTTTTATTTGTAAATTTCATGTTTGCTGTATGTACTCTTTGCTTGTCAATTTAAGAAGCACTGTTGTAGATAAACAGACGAGATTTGTTGGACTAGTGCTTCGAGTTGTGATGGTAAGATGCCATTAAGTAAAACGATTTATGTATTTACTTATTTATAAAGAAATTATACGGGTATAACTTTATATATAATTGCATTGGTCAGCTTTGAAATTACTGGCGGTCTAATAATGACGGCATTATTTAGCAGCTCTGGTCAATTAGCACTTGTAACTTAATATAAGGAGCCCTCATAATAATATCTCAATTTTCTTTGCTATCCTTATGAAATTACCTCTCGTCTAGTCGCAGAGATTCAAGTTCAAAAACAAAATATGTCGTTGTCCTCCTCAACAGTGTCACTGTGACCTCAACAACCACGTGACGGACCGAAAGTGTCACTGTGACCTCAAAAACCACCTGACGGACCGCCATGGAAAAGATAAAGCTCGCAAATATAGTGCGCTTGATATCTGCTGCCGGTCATACGGTGGGAAAGGTGACTATTTCAACATCTGACCGAACCGTTCCTGCTTTCAACATGAGAAGACTTCTGCTAGTTCACGCAGGATAGTCATCTGGAACACGCTGTCGCGGTAAACGTTTTTACAAACCTGCGACAACGGGATGACAGCTTTAACAAAAGTGGCCCAACAGGTTCACGGTTGGATATGCTGATATTTGGTCCCTAGGGGCAGTCATGGATTTCATTACGGCAGACATAAGGGTGTGGGACAAGTTTTCCTAAATCCAAGATGGCTCCTGACGCCATGTGAGAGGGTTGAGTTGTCCAACAATGGTGGATCACTGCACGAACAACGCGCTTACCCAGGGTATAGGGTATCTGTGGTCGACTTTCAAATAACGTCATACGATGAGCTTACCCAGGGTATAGGGTATCTGTGGTCGACTTTCAAATGACGTCATACGGTGAGTTTACAAAGGGTATAGGGTATCTGTGGTCGACTTTCAAATGACGTCATACGATGAGCTTACCCAGGGTATAGGGCATCTGTGGTCGACTTTCAAATGACGTCATACGATGAGTTTACCCAGGGTATAGGGAATCTGTGGTCGACTTTCAAATGACGTCATACGATGAGCTTACCCAGGGTATAGGGTATCTGTGGTCGACTTTCAAATGACGTCATACGATGAGCTTACCCAGGGTATAGGGTATCTGTGGTCGACTTTCAAATGACGTCATACGATGAGCTTACCCAGGGTATAGGGTATCTGTGGTCGACTTTCAAATGACGTCATACGAGGAGTTTACCCAGGGTATAGGGTATCTGTGGTCAACTTTCAAATGACGTCATACGGTAAGACCCTTTTCTTACCGAGAAAACAACACTCTGTCAACGTTTAAAACTCTAATAAAAATAAATTCAAGACTAGACATGACCTGTGAATAATCGTGTGTGTGTGTCCCATAACCTCTTTTCGAGGTCGTATGGGATTCTAATTAGAACATTCTCGGGCTTAGTAGACCTTGGCGGCGCCCATCCCTCTCCAGGTCAGCGGAGGACTTTCTTAGCGTTAGTCATTCATCAACATTTTTATAGTGGCTTCAACGTGGGCTCGATCCCACGCCCCTCAGATTTTGAGGCGAGCGCACTATCGACTTCGCTACAAAGCCGCCATAAGCTTAGGACGCAATAATCTTCTGCATAGAATATGCGTCTGTAACAGACAAGATAAGATAAGAATACTTTCGTTGCATTATTTCATCTTTTGGTTTCCTCCCCCCCCTATCCTACCCCGTCAAATAATACCCCCTCCCCTCAAACACAAACCGTTATTGTTAGCAACTAACTCTCCCCCCCCCCAAAAAAAAATCAGTTTGGCTTAATCTGGTGGAATCGACCCCATCTCTATGAAAGCAAATTGAGACTATCGAATATCTCCAAATGGTGTATCTATTCACCTCCAGTGATTGACCTGCACTTTCCCCCGTTTGTTTTTGTTTGCTGTCTCAGTACTTCCTGTCTTGAGAAGGCAGTGGACACGCTAACCCCTGGGTCGTGACGCTGGGCATTCAACGGCCTGACTTTCGACTTCCTGTTGACTTAAGACAGATTCAAACAACTCAGAAATATCAATGTCACTTGACGGGCGTGATGAAACATTTGATTTCTAATTAATCAATATCACCTACAGAGATGATGAAATGCCTTGATTTAATCAAAATTGAAATGCCATTTAATCAACACAACAGATGTCAACTCCTGTCATATGACATAATCCTGTAATACAAAGCGTAACACAAGAGCAGCCGCTCGTAATACGTGAACGTCTTTCAGTACAATGCAGTGAGTACAATGCAATGAGTACAATGCAATGAGTACAATGCAGTGGGTACAATGCAGTGAGTACAATGCAGTGGGTACAATGCAGTGAGTACAATGCAGTGGGTACAATGCAGTGGGTACAATGCAGTGGGTACAATGCAGTGGGTACAATGCAGTGGGTACAATGCAGTGGGTACAATGCAGTGGGTACAATGCAGTGGGTACAATGCAGTGGGTACAATGCAGTGGGTACAATGCAGTGGGTACAATGCAGTGGGTACAATGCAGTGGGTACAATGCAGTGGGTACAATGCAGTGGGTACAATGCAGTGGGTACAATGCAGTGGGTACAATGCAGTGGGTACAATGCAGTGGGTACAATGCAGTGGGTACAATGCAGTGGGTACAATGCAGTGGGTACAATGCAGTGGGTACAATGCAGTGGGTACAATGCAGTGGGTACAATGCAGTGGGTACAATGCAGTGGGTACAATGCAGTGGGTACAATGCAGTGGGTACAATGCAGTGGGTACAATGCAGTGGGTACAATGCAGTGAGTACAATGCAGTGGGTACAATGCAGTGAGTACAATGCAATGAGTACAATGCAATGGGTACAATGCAGTGGGTACAATGCAGTGAGTACAATGCAGTGGGTACAATGCAGTGAGTACAATGCAATGAGTACAATGCAGTGGGTACAATGCAGTGGGTACAATGCAGTGAGTACAATGCAGTGGGTACAATGCAATGGGTACAATGCAGTGGGTACAATGCAGTGAGTACAATGCAGTGGGTACAATGCAGTGAGTACAATGCAATGAGTACAATGCAGTGGGTACAATGCAGTGGGTACAATGCAGTGAGTACAATGCAGTGGGTACAATGCAGTGGGTACAATGCAGTGGGTACAATGCAGTAAGTACAATGCAGTGGGTACAATGCAGTGAGTACAATGCAATGAGTACAATGCAGTGGGTACAATGCAGTGGGTACAATGCAGTGAGTACAATGCAGTGGGTACAATGCAATGAGTACAATGCAATGAGTACAATGCAGTGGGTACAATGCAGTGAGTACAATGCAGTGGGTACAATGCAATGAGTACAATGCAATGAGTACAATGCAGTGGGTACAATGCAGTGAGTACAATGCAGTGAGTACAATGCAGTGAGTACAATGCAGTGGGTACAATGCAGTGGGTACAATGCAATGAGTACAATGCAGTGAGTACAATGCAGTGAGTACAATGCAGTGGGTACAATGCAGTGGGTACAATGCAATGAGTACAATGCAGTGAGTACAATGCAGTGGGTACAATGCAGTGGGTACAATGCAATGAGTACAATGCAGTGAGTACAATGCAATGAGTACAATGCAATGAGTACAATGCAATGAGTACAATGCAATGAGTACAATGCAGTGAGTACAATGCAGTGAGTACAATGCAATGAGTACAATGCAGTGAGTACAATGCAGTGAGTACAATGCAATGAGTACAATGCAGTGAGTACAATGCAATGAGTACAATGCAGTGGGTACAATGCAGTGAGTACAATGCAGTGAGTACAATGCAATGAGTACAATGCAGTGAGTACAATGCAGTGAGTACAATGCAGTGAGTACAATGCAGTGAGTACAATGCAGTGAGTACAATGCAATGAGTACAATGCAATGAGTACAATGCAATGAGTACAATGCAATGAGTACAATGCAATGAGTACAATGCAATGAGTACAATGCAATGAGTACAATGCAGTGAGTACAATGCAGTGAGTACAATGCAATGAGTACAATGCAGTGAGTACAATGCAATGAGTACAATGCAGTGAGTACAATGCAGTGAGTACAATGCAGTGAGTACAATGCAATGAGTACAATGCAGTGAGTACAATGCAATGAGTACAATGAAATGAGTACAATGCAGTGAGTACAATGCAATGAGTACAATGCAGTGAGTACAATGCAGTGAGTACAATGCAATGAGTACAATGCAATGAGTACAATAAAATGAGTACAATGCAATGAGTACAATGCAATGAGTACAATGCAGTGAGTACAATGCAGTGAGTACAATGCAATGAGTACAATGCAGTGAGTACAATGCAATGAGTACAATGCAGTGAGTACAATGCAATGAGTACAATGCAATGGGTACAATGCAATGAGTACAATGCAATGAGTACAATGCAATGAGTACAATGCAATGAGTACAATGCAGTGAGTACAATGCAGTGAGTACAATGCAGTGGGTACAATGCAGTGAGTACAATGCAATGAGTACAATGCAGTGAGTACAATGCAGTGAGTACAATGCAATGAGTACAATGCAGTGAGTACAATGCAATGAGTACAATGCAGTGAGTACAATGCAGTGAGTACAATGCAGTGAGTACAATGCAGTGGGTACAATGCAATGAGTACAATGCAGTGGGTACAATGCAATGAGTACAATGCAATGAGTACAATGCAGTGAGTACAATGCAGTGGGTACAATGCAATGAGTACAATGCAGTGGGTGCAATGCAATGAGTACAATGCAGTGGGTACAATGCAATGAGTACAATGCAGTGAGTACAATGCAGTGAGTACAATGCAGTGGGTACAATGCAATGAGTACAATGCAGTGGGTACAATGCAATGAGTACAATGCAGTGAGTACAATGCAGTGAGTACAATGCAGTGGGTACAATGCAATGAGTACAATGCAGTGGGTACAATGCAATGAGTACAATGCAGTGGGTACAATGCAATGAGTACAATGCAGTGGGTACAATGCAATGAGTACAATGCAGTGAGTACAATGCAGTGGGTACAATGCAGTGGGTACAATGCAGTGAGTACAATGCAGTGGGTACAATGCAATGAGTACAATGCAGTGAGTACAATGCAATGAGTACAATGCAGTGAGTACAATGCAGTGAGTACAATGCAGTGAGTACAATGCAATGAGTACAATGCAGTGGGTACAATGCAATGAGTACAATGCAATGAGTACAATGCAATGAGTACAATGCAGTGAGTACAATGCAGTGAGTACAATGCAGTGGGTACAATGCAATGAGTACAATGCAGTGAGTACAATGCAATGAGTACAATGCAGTGAGTACAATGCAGTGAGTACAATGCAGTGAGTACAATGCAGTGAGTACAATGCAGTGGGTACAATGCAGTGGGTACAATGCAATGAGTACAATGCAGTGAGTACAATGCAGTGAGTACAATGCAGTGGGTACAATGCAGTGGGTACAATGCAATGAGTACAATGCAGTGAGTACAATGCAGTGGGTACAATGCAGTGGGTACAATGCAATGAGTACAATGCAGTGAGTACAATGCAATGAGTACAATGCAATGAGTACAATGCAATGAGTACAATGCAATGAGTACAATGCAGTGAGTACAATGCAGTGAGTACAATGCAATGAGTACAATGCAGTGAGTACAATGCAGTGAGTACAATGCAATGAGTACAATGCAGTGAGTACAATGCAATGAGTACAATGCAGTGGGTACAATGCAGTGAGTACAATGCAGTGAGTACAATGCAATGAGTACAATGCAGTGAGTACAATGCAGTGAGTACAATGCAGTGAGTACAATGCAGTGAGTACAATGCAATGAGTACAATGCAATGAGTACAATGCAATGAGTACAATGCAATGAGTACAATGCAATGAGTACAATGCAATGAGTACAATGCAGTGAGTACAATGCAGTGAGTACAATGCAATGAGTACAATGCAGTGAGTACAATGCAATGAGTACAATGCAGTGAGTACAATGCAGTGAGTACAATGCAGTGAGTACAATGCAATGAGTACAATGCAGTGAGTACAATGCAATGAGTACAATGAAATGAGTACAATGCAGTGAGTACAATGCAATGAGTACAATGCAGTGAGTACAATGCATTGAGTACAATGCAATGAGTACAATGCAATGAGTACAATGCAATGAGTACAATGCAATGAGTACAATGCAATGAGTACAATGCAGTGAGTACAATGCAGTGAGTACAATGCAATGAGTACAATGCAGTGAGTACAATGCAATGAGTACAATGCAGTGAGCACAATGCAATGAGTACAATGCAATGGGTACAATGCAATGAGTACAATGCAATGAGTACAATGCAATGAGTACAATGCAATGAGTACAATGCAGTGAGTACAATGCAGTGAGTACAATGCAGTGGGTACAATGCAGTGAGTACAATGCAATGAGTACAATGCAGTGAGTACAATGCAGTGAGTACAATGCAATGAGTACAATGCAGTGAGTACAATGCAATGAGTACAATGCAGTGAGTACAATGCAGTGAGTACAATGCAGTGAGTACAATGCAGTGGGTACAATGCAATGAGTACAATGCAGTGGGTACAATGCAATGAGTACAATGCAATGAGTACAATGCAGTGAGTACAATGCAGTGGGTACAATGCAATGAGTACAATGCAGTGGGTGCAATGCAATGAGTACAATGCAGTGGGTACAATGCAATGAGTACAATGCAGTGAGTACAATGCAGTGAGTACAATGCAGTGGGTACAATGCAATGAGTACAATGCAGTGGGTACAATGCAATGAGTACAATGCAGTGAGTACAATGCAGTGAGTACAATGCAGTGGGTACAATGCAATGAGTACAATGCAGTGGGTACAATGCAATGAGTACAATGCAGTGGGTACAATGCAATGAGTACAATGCAGTGGGTACAATGCAATGAGTACAATGCAGTGAGTACAATGCAGTGGGTACAATGCAGTGGGTACAATGCAGTGAGTACAATGCAGTGGGTACAATGCAATGAGTACAATGCAGTGAGTACAATGCAATGAGTACAATGCAGTGAGTACAATGCAGTGAGTACAATGCAGTGAGTACAATGCAATGAGTACAATGCAGTGGGTACAATGCAATGAGTACAATGCAATGAGTACAATGCAATGAGTACAATGCAGTGAGTACAATGCAGTGAGTACAATGCAGTGAGTACAATGCAAAGAGTACAATGCAATGAGTACAATGCAATGAGTACAATGCAATGAGTACAATGCAGTGAGTACAATGCAATGAGTTCAATGCAATGAGTACAATGCAATGAGTACAATGCAATGAGTACAATGCAGTGAGTACAATGCAGTGAGTACAATGCAGTGGGTACAATGCAATGAGTACAATGCAGTGGGTACAATGCAATGAGTACAATGCAGTGGGTACAATGCAATGAGTACAATGCAGTGAGTACAATGCAGTGGGTACAATGCAATGAGTACAATGCAATGAGTACAATGCAGTGAGTACAATGCAATGAGTACAATGCAGTGAGTACAATGCAGTGGGTACAATGCAATGAGTACAATGCAGTGAGTACAATGCAGTGGGTACAATGCAGTGGGTACAATGCAATGAGTACAATGCAGTGAGTACAATGCAATGAGTACAATGCAGTGAGTACAATGCAATGAGTACAATGCAATGAGTACAATGCAATGAGTACAATGCAGTGAGTACAATGCAATGAGTACAATGCAATGAGTACAATGCAGTGGGTACAATGCAATGAGTACAATGCAGTGAGTACAATGCAGTGAGTACAATGCAATGAGTACAATGCAGTGGGTACAATGCAATGAGTACAATGCAGTGGGTACAATGCAGTGGGTACAATGCAGTGGGTACAATGCACATGTCTCTCAATAGTCCATCTGTTTACGTTCACCTTATTGCAAATGCCAGCAGCCATCATACTTAACTGCTTGCGATTTGACCTACGAATAATCTTTCTGATGCACACAAAGTTCACTTCAGTGTACATTTAGATTAAACAAGCTATTGGGAAGAACACACACACACAAACACACACATACACACACACATACACACACATACATACACACACACATACACACACACACACACATATTGATACCTCAGGCCATCCCCTACATCCCACAATTTTTAACATTAGAACTCCCCTCCTGGAACCCCCCACACCTACACATTGACACCTCAGACCCCCCCCCCAACACAACATCACACACACACAAACAATTTTACCACAGAACTCGCCTCCCAACATCCCACACATCGCCACACAATGTTACGTCGCCCCCCCCCCACTTTAGCATCACACACACTCCCCACAGTTGCCCTACGCCTACATCTAAAAGGTGGTAATTTTATCAGCTCATCTTGTCTCCACTCCGCGTGTCCTGTGAACGGAAGTGTGCTATCTTAATCCAATAATTCCGGTATCGCCGTGACGCCCCCATTCCTCTGCCGTTAGGCTCCATCGACCTGGTCCCAGCATTACGGCTGCCACAATTATATTTGAGATTAAGTATTACATTATAAATGTAAATTTTCTGCATTGTCAAAACAGCCTGCTCTGAGTCGTTATGTTTTTATCTGCAGGCTTCCACTTGTGTTTGTTACATGACCGGATGACAAACACAACAAACGAAATAACTCAAGCATTCAACATTGTAATAATAACTTTTTTTTAAAAATTCCAATTTTAAGTGGTTTTTCCTTTAAATAACGAATTTTAATATTCTCTTGTATTTGTAAATACTGATAATCGATTTTGTAATTGTTACTGTTGTTTTTAAATTAATCCATGAAGACTATGAAGTATTAACGCTATTAGGATCAAATGATTAGAACTTAATAAAATTTATTGTTATTCCAATCATAAGCGAGTGGAAGTGACAATTCTTTTTCTTCTCCTATCAATATTTTGATTGCTATGACGCCTTTGATTTGCTCCAACTAATGTCCACCAAGACTTGAGCCCGGGGCTCTCAGATCGCCGGTAGAACGCGCTGCCAGCCACCATGCTGTGATTTAAGTTCTCCATTAAAGAAAAATATACTATTTTTTTTTAATTCATCTAAAAATGATTGTAGAAGTAATTCACTCAAACATACAAATACAAAAACACACATACAATATTGACACGTGACCCATTAGATCCATTCAATTAGATCCATTGAATTAGATTCATTAGATCCATTGAATAAGATCCATTAGATCCATTGAATTAGATACATTAGATCCATTGAATTAGATCCATTAGATCCATTGAATTAGATCCATTAGATCCATTGAATTAGATTCATTAGATCCATTGAATTATATCCATTAGATCCACTGAATAGATCCATGAGATCCATTGAATTAGATCCATCAGATCCATTGAATTAGATCCCTTGAACTAGATCCATTGAATTAGATCCATTAGATCTATTGAATTAGATCCATTAGATCCATTGAATTACATCCATTAGATCCATTGAATTAGATCCATTAGATCCATTGAATTAGATCCATTAGATCCATTGAATTAGATCCATTAGATCCATTGAATTAGATTCATTAGATCCATTGAATTAGATTCATTAGATCCATTGAATTAGATCCATTAGATCTATTGAATTAGATCCATTAGATCCATTGAATTAGATCCATTAGATCCGTTGAATTAGATCCAATAATTATTACTGTTTGCTCTACACCTAAGAGTAAATCTTGGATCTAATGTTGTGTGACATCAGAGATGTCTAATGTTGTATGACATCAGAGATGTCGAAGTATTAATAATGTTTTTGAGGAAATTAGAGTGGGGAACTTTATGGAGGCTATTCAAAAGTCTAGAAAAATATTATCTATTTGATCATTTTTATCTAAGCCTTTCGACGAATCGTCTATTAGCCAAATTAAAAGATTTTCATAAAGCCGTGTTTATGTGGATATAAAATATAAGTTAATATGCTAGTCCCAGGGATTAACTATTCTACTTTATATTATGTGTATTTTCCTTAACTAGTAGCTGTAGAGTGAGAAACGGGTCGTCTCTATCTAGACTTGCGTTGATAGCCCTGGGGCTTTTCCGGGAAGTTTTATGTACGTGTGTGTGTTTTAAGCCCAAGGGGAAAGTGGGTTTATAGGTTTGAAAAATCTGTCCGGTATGGATGTCTGCACAAGCAACTACTCCTGAACCATACCAGATAGAGGGTTCGGGACTTCTGCAAATATGTTGAGGGGGTCCCAAAGATGTGCACGGACCAAAAACATTCCTGGAAAAGGTTTACTGGATTTCCTGGAAAATAAAAAACAAAACGAAAAAATATCAGTATTTTGTCAATTTCTCGGAAACCATAACAGCTATTGGGTTGAAACAAACGCAAAAACGATAGATAATAATATATATATAGAACAACGTTGGAGAAGGAATTTTTCAAAAACCTCTTTCCGTTCGATTCCCGTAATTTTAGCAGCAATTTGTAGATAGCAATTGTTTTGTTTACTTTCAGAATTATTGATTTAATATTAATGTTAATGTTATTTAGAATGATTTCCCTTGAATAAAAATAAATAGAAGTAAAAAAAAAGATTGTTAAAAACCACGTTTTTAAAAGAAGAAAATAATTTAAAACTTATAAGTTCCAGCGTACTTTCATTTAATATGACTAACAACGTGGGGCGGGCGCTTATGAGGTTTAACATATGCAGCCCACTCATACTCTCACTTATAGATCTCTCTTTTGCCTTCTAAATTAGAAATCTTTAATTTTTATACCAAACACCCGCCTGTGGTAAAATTTTCAGATCTCTAGGACAATCAGAAGTGGTTCAATTTTACGTTGGCAGATTTGAAAAAATCTTGGACAAACCAACAAACCAACAAACAAACAGGAACGAAAGCGAGTTAATAAAAACGTGGTAAAAAAGAAAGTCGTAAATTCTTTGTTTCAACTCAACGTGTTTTCACAGCAATAGAAGCGTATGAATCACTTGCTATTAAAATTATGTGTGATTGTTATTTACTGGTATGAATTGTTATGGACAAATTGGAAATTGCGCTTAAATACTCACTCGAGTTTTTATTACTTGATTTTTCTTCTACTCTGCAGCCCTTGGTCCTTTAGTTTGATTTTATATGCAGACTTTTAGTATGGATAAAAGCCCGTTCTATTCGTGTTTGCCTGTTCAGATTGAACACTTTTAGTGGGGCTTTCATTTTTAAAAAAAAATCGATGCTTCCGTCCCTCAGACAACTGCCATATATATTATAGCTTGAAAGCCATTTTTAAATCCTTTACATTAACTCGTGGTGTCTGGTTACTTGATTGCTTGTCGGTCGTCAAAACTTTGGATCGATTTTTAACCCACTTCCTCGTAAGCTAGCGAGCTGAAATTTCCCAGGCAGTTTTGTGCCGATGATAAAAACTATGTATCAAAATTTCAGATCGATCGCATGTACCGTAATTAAATTATTGATTTTTTAGATTATTTAATTTATTCTTATGTATCATGTTATTTTTTTCGATAGAGTGGGAGGGTGCAAATTATATTGAAAAAACCTTTCTGTCGCGCAATAAGATGCGTATTTTATTGACAACACTTTTTATAAACATATTCCTGATCGGTGCGCATTATATTAAACAAGTTTTACGAGACATAACTACAATTTTGTATTTTTGGATGGTCTTGCGCTGCGTATGACATTGAACATTCTTTTAGTTACGTCTCGTACATAAAGGATTTAGTGAAAAACTTGTTATTTTACGTTTAAAAAAAATTAAAACTTCAATTAATAAATAATCACGTCTTACGTAAACGGAATTGACTTTTTCGAATAAACACACTCACACACACACACACAAACACACACACACACACATACACACACACATATATATATATATATATATATATATATATATATATATTATATATATATATATATATATATATATATATATATAAAGACATGTAGAGATTTACTTACACACGCAAATATTATAGAGATCGAAATACACGAGACCAACCCAACAAACAGAAATAAAAACGTTCTTAAAGCAAAATACATTAATCCATGTGACTTACACTCTAAACAAACATTCAATAACTGCACAGGCAAGAATACACAAGTATATACTAAACATACACCAACATGCAAAACATATACAAAAAACACATAATAACAAACACAAATCTGCACAGAGATAGCTGTTAGACGGATGCACATAGCACAACGTCAATGTCCGCTGTGAATATCTTTTAGCCGAAGTCAATGTCCTAGATAAATATTGGTGCTCATTTAATTGCCTTCAGTTTTCACATCGCACAACTCAGAAGTTACGGTAATCCAGCTATTTAATGGGGAGAGAAGTCTGGTTTCATTGACCATCTGTCAAGATTGTCTCCCTTACACACATGTTAACATGACAATCTGGCGATTGTTAAAATTCCTTTACAGAAAAAAAAATTATAGCGAATAATGATTTTCTGGGGAATGATAAAAATCGGAGACAAAAAGAAAATAATAATTCTTCTCTCCCCTTCCTTTTACCAATGTCAAATTAAATATTATATGAAACTGATTATTTCGTGTTATTTTATACGAAGCACATCATATTATAGTCATATTTCTATTAAATTTTCTCGTTACGTTAACTTCCTGTCTCGTTTTTTTTTATACACAGCTCGTGATTCTCTTCGGCCTTGAACTTGCATTTTTTCCCCTCCCATCCTGAGACATTTCTAGTTACTCTCTTTTATAAATGTCAAGTAATGAATTAGAATGAGTTTTAAGTGTTGTTATCACTTGGTCATTAAATGTGTAATAGTTGTGTGTTTTTTTAAAAAAAAGAAAAGCAATGACTATCTAGACTTTCTAGAAAATTATGCACAGTCCTAAGGGGCCGTCCATAAAGTACCTCACGCTCCAGAGGGGTGGGGCAGGGGGTGTAAGAAAGTGTGACAATTTGTGACAGGGGGAGGGGTTAGTCCGGCCTTGTGTGACGTCACAGTGTTTTATATTAATTTTTAATTATTTTGTTAATTAAAAAAAAATTTTGTTCGAAAGTGTGACGTACTTTTTGGGGGGGGGGTGCCCAAGATTTGTGACAGTTTGTGATAGTGGGAGGGGGGAGTTAAAAATTGTCAAAAATAGCGTGACGTACTTTATGGGCGGCCTCTCGGCTAAAAATTATGTTAGATATTAGGCCTGTCAACGGGTACGTGGGAACCCGATATCTTAAAATAAGGTCATTCAAAAGTATTCATATCGGTCGCTTCTTTCTTTGAAGTTCTAGATAATTTCTTTTAAGATTTCCTTTAACAATTGCGGGACGCGGTGGTCGAGTGACAGCGCAATCGACTGGCGTACCGATGGTCACGGGATCGATTCCATGTGAAGGCAAGGATTTGTTCTCGAGGTGTAGGGCGTCCCTGAGTCACCCAGCTCCTAATGGGCACCTAGCACTGGGTAATGCGGCTGGGTAATGCGTGGAACCCACAAAGCCGTGACCTGTGAACGCTGCATCACTTGCCAACAGATCTTCTGTCATTGTCTGTGGATGCAATTATTTTCTGCATTGAAGGAGCGTCAGTATACATAAGAGAAGAAGATAACATTTATCCTATTTAATAGGACAACATTAAAATTTTGACCCCAATTATTTACCTGACAATGAATTTTATAAAATCATTACTATTCAGTTCATTCCGGGCAGATTTAAAATGCTCAACAATATTTTACAGTTTAAAAATGTTCAAGCTTTCCGTTTTTAATAACTTTTTTTATTGGGTGAAGCTTTCAATTCCTCACCAACTTTCATATTGTTGTCAGTTTATACATTAATTTTAGTCTTATTATTTATCTCAGTGGAGGGTCTTGGCGATGTAAAATGTTCAAGAACATTTTATGACTGACATTTTTGCAAGATCTCCATTATTTTTCATCTCATTGTAATGTGGAAAATTTGAAAGTTCTAGCCTGATAATTTATCATGAGCCGTATTTTTCATTTAACTTCACAAGTGTTGTTAAATATTTTTGAAAATTTTATAATGTTTAAACTTCGCGCGAATTCCATTGTTTTTCAACCATTTTTAATGATTCCATTTTTAAAGGTGTCGGACTAATTCAATGCATATATAAAACCTCATCTGATAAGTCAGCGTTAAACCTTGTCTAAGATAGACACAAAAAAATCTTACTCCATTCGCAAGAACAAACAAATAGAAATCCTCCTTCTTTCCGTGTAGGATTCGGCGGTACAATGGGTCAAGCTGACAAGCCAGTGAAGCCCACATATTATCAAACATTCAAAGCTCCAATAAATATGCATGACACATAAACTATGTATACGCGTAGGACACAACAGTCTTCTGTATAAGAAGAGCGTCTTAATGTATACATTATAAGGTAAGATAAATATATACAATAACGTCTAGAATTACAGTTACGTAAAATTGTGTTAATGAACCTCAGCCCCATTTGGTAGACACATACATTTGTTGATGCACCTCAGCCACATTTGGTAGACACATACATATGTTGAAGAAACTCAGCCCCATTTGTTAGACACATACATATGTTGATGAGCCTCAGCCACATTTGGTAGACACATACATTTGTTGATGCACCTCAGCCACATTTGGTAGACACATACATATGTTGATGAAACTCAGCCACACTTAGTAGACACATACATATGTTGATGAACCTCAGTCCCATTTGGTAGACACATACATATGTTGATGAACCTCAGCCACACTTAGTAGACACATACATATGTTGATGAACCTCAGCCCCATTTGGTAGACACATACACATGTTGATGAACCTCATCCAAATTTGGTAGACACATACATATGTTGATGAAACTCAGCCCCATTTGGTAGACACATACATAAACCGACCTGGAATGGAATCTAAAAGGTAAACATGAGAGAAAAAATAAAATAAAAACGTGATCACTCTGGGAGCGGAATGCCAATTAGAAATGTATCCCACTTAATTGAATGCTTCATAGATTATTACCCTACCTGGAAATTGGATCACTTTGTGGAGAAAGATTTTTTTTTAAAAGACGACATAACGTTATGCAAAATCATTTTGTGGGGAGCGTAGTCCCATAAATATAGGATTTTGTTGCAGAAAGAAATCCTTTCAGGGAGAAATTTAATTTACACAAAATATCTTTTTTTGGGAGTTTTTTAAAAAATTAGTTAGATGAATTTAGTTAAAATGACTCTTATTTTATGTTACCCTTTGCTTTTCAAATATTGTTTAATATTTTTTATTCTATAAATATTATTATTATTAATTTATTTGTTTAATTATTTATTTATCATTGTTATTACTTATTTTTACTTTTTTATATAACGACGATAGAAAAACGACGGGTATTCAGACTAGTAAAAAATTAAATGAAATAAAGACCAGTAGTGTTAGAAAATTTTTTTGCCGTGCTGACGGTAAAGAAATGAAATGCTGCGAGCGAGAAATGCGAGCAAGAGATAGCGTGAAGCTGAGCGTTGGGTACAAAAAAAAAGAACATGTCTGTGGTAATCAAATGTTATCAGGTTATCGTTCTTGATAGCTGATGCGGTGCAGTATTGATCAGGCGTGTAATTCCTTCCCTTGTTTGTTTACTTTTGGAATTACGCAACAACACGTCTGCGCATGAGCCTAGATCCAAACCAGCCTAACTATCCACATCCACACCAGTCAAACTATCCACATACAAACCAGCCTAACTATCCACACCCCACCAGCCTAACTATCCACGTCCAAACCAATCTACTTATCCACATCCACACCAGTCTAACTATCCACATCCACACCAGTCTAACTATCCACATCCAAACCAGCCTAACTATCTACATCCACACCAGCCTATCTATCCACATCCAAACAAGTCTAACTATCCACATCCACACCAGTCTAACTATCCACATCCACACCACCCTAACTATCCACATCCAAACCAGCTTAACTATCCACATCAAAACCAGCCTAGTTATCCACATCCAAAACAGTCTAACTATCCACATCCAAACCAGCCTAACTATCCACATCCAAAACAGTGTAACTATCCACATCCAAACCAGCCTAACTATCCACATCCAAATCAGCTTAACTATCCACATACAAACCAGCCTAACTATACACATCCAAAACAGTGTAACTATCCACATCCAAACCAGCCTAACTATCCACTTCCAAACCAGCTTAAATATCCACATCCAAACCAGCGTAGTTATCCACATCCAAACCGGCCTAACTATCCACATCCTAGCCAGCCTAATTATCCACATCCAAAACAATGTAACTATCCACATCCAAACCAGCCTATATATCCACATCCAAACCAGCTTAACTATCCACATTCAAACCAGCCTAGTTATCCACATCCAAACCAGCCTAACTATCCACATCCAAAACAGTGTAACTATCCACATCCAAACCACCCTAGTTATCCACATCCAAACCGGCCTAACTATCCACATCCTAGCCAGCCTAATTATCCACATCCAAGCCAGCCTAACTATCCACATCCAAACCAGCCTAACTATCCACATCCAAAAAACCTTACATATCCACATTCAAACCAATCCAACTATTAATATCCCAGCCAACATAAATATGCAATCCCTAGAAAAACTATCCCAAACTAGCTTAGTATCCACCTAGAACCGAAATAAACTATTCACGACCAAACAATACAACTTTCCATATTCATGCCAGCAGTACTATCCTCGTGCAAGCCAAACTAACTTCCCACGTTCCAGTTAATCTAAGTATCCACGTAGCCTATCTAATTTCAGGTCCGCGGTAATAATTAGTTCGGAGTGTCCAGTTTCGAAAGTTCAAAGAATCCAGGACTCATCATTTGAGCGTCTAGAATTTTATGTAAATGTCATTGTGACACAGTAGAATGAAGACATCACACACCGAGACTGGAAGTGTCTTGTTTCATGTTTTCAACTAACAGAAACAGCCCGTCTTCTTTCCTTTTGAGAATTTTACTGTTTTTGACCATTCATTTTATTTGGAATTGTTTTATGGCCTCATTTGTCCCACTTTTTCACTTGTTCTAATTTCAAAATGGCGTCCATCATCACCTGTCTTTTATTATTTTAGGTATGTTATTATTTTAGAAGGATTCATGGAAAAAACTACCTGGTCGTAACAATTCAGGCATTTTATGATTCGTTATTCCCAGGTGCAAGAGAACAAATTAAACAACAAGACACATCACTATATTTTTTGTTTAAAAAAGGTTTTAAAAAATAAAAATGAAATCAGACTGGTTTTTGGGTCTGAGAAGGGGAAGTAAGCGCGAGCGGGCCTCGCGTTGCCAGAGTAAAGCATCGATCGACGCGACTTGACGGGATAAGAGGGGAAAGAACTCTGCCTATCTATCAATTGGCTTTAATGAGAGGACAGCCTCTGGTGGCGTCCTGGCAATTGACTACGACTGTACAGGCGTAAACAACAAATGATCTTAGCCGACTGGATATCCAAACTGTGCTGGATTCTAGACTTCAACCTGGATAGTGTCATGGATGGTAATAAACCGAAAATGAAATGCTAACTTTGTGAATGGATATACATTTGACTTTTCCAGATTTTCTAATTGACTTTCTGTTAACTTGGCGGCGTATCTATTGTTGGTATATTTTATAATTGTATTCGATTAGGTTTAAGTTCTAGCGAGTTATTTTTTTTTCTCTGTGGATAAACATTTGCTCTTATTTGGATTACCGAGTGCGAGTGTTAACCGGACCATGACTCGCGACACCTATGACGTGACCATTCGTAGGGCCAGCCAGCTGTCTCACAAGCTGGAGCTGTTTCGGTCATCACCGACAGGTTCACGCCGGCCATCCAAAGTCACGGCCCTGGTAAGTACTGATCCCCATTACTTGTGTCATAGGTCATAGGCCAAAGGTTATAGACCATAGGTCAGAGCAAGTCGCATCCAAGTATGGTGAAAGGGTCGAACAAATGAAGCCCGACTTAAGGGAGCTATGTGAAATGCCACTCTTGATGGCACCTTGTCTTCTGTTCTTACATCGGCGATCATGATGGTCATTCGATGGTCAATGGTCCGATTTCCCGTCATGTAGGCGCGGGTTACAGATTTACAAGATGTAAGTTGCTTTCCATTGCTCTTAAACGTTAGCCTATCACTAACATTTGTTGGACACATATTGCCATTTAATGATCGTTGACGAAAGGCCAGACATTTCATTATGTCAATTCTAAGACTAAGTAGAGGATATCTGAGATTTTCCCTGTAAGTTGAATATAAAAGACACACGGCATACAATAAAGAGCGAAGCTTAACACCATTATGTTACTTTAAAATATTACAATGTTCGGATAAGCTCCACGGAGACTCAAAAGATGCCGTGATCTCAAAATAAAATTTATTTTAAAAAAAGGTCTCCCTTAAGCTCTAGGAACACGTAGAGTTAGATGGTGTAATATATGCTAATTGATCGCAAATATATACTTATTCGTATCTTTAACTTAAGCAGCTTAATTAGATGACTCAACAACAGCTGACAAAACAGGTGTGTCAACGTCTCTATCAAGTGTGTGTGTAATACTGGTTATAACACACGTATGTGTAAGCGGTTATAACATGAGTGTGGGAAAGCTTTTATAACACAAATGGGACAGCGTTTATAAAACACGTGTGGGACAGTGTTTATAACAGCACGTGTGTGTAAGCGTTTATAACACACGCGTGGGACAGTGTTTATAACACACGTGTGTGTAAGGGGTCATAAGATGAGTGTGTGCGAGCTTTAAGTCTACACATTGTGACAGAAGAGCTACAATAAACTAAACCATAAGCATTGTTCTAACATCCACTTCAATCAACAGTTATGATTGGGCCTATATAAAAAGTATTTACAAATTAGTGAAAAAATCATCCCTTTGTGCCCAAACTCCAACATTTATTCCACATGGTGTCCAACATTTAAATTCTAATATCCCCTCTAATGTTCCTGATCCAGAAGATCGGAGACAGCACGGCGCCATTCCTTTGTTCTTCATTCCGTATTGATTGTCAGACACAGAGGGATAGAGAGAGAGAGTTTGAGACAGGGAGACATCAGATTTCGTTTCTTTTCTTCTTTTTTTTTCAAGAATAAAAATAAAATCACTGATAAAGCATGGCTGAATTTAATGGTTAGTTGAATGAAATCACTGATAAATCAAAACATTATGGTACTTGTCTAACAAAATACCTGATAAATCGAAACTTAATGTTGCGTGGAATGAAACCACTGATAAATCTGAATATATTAGTATTAGGAATGGAATCATTGGAAAATCAGAAATAATATTATTTGATATTGATAATGTTATTTTAAGACAAACATATGGTGCTTCAGTGTTCATCCATTAGTGTTAAATTTATAAATAAAGTTTTAAAAAATGTCCCTCTGTTTACGTACGCCAGGAACGTCTGTGCGGTAATCATCACTAACTAGCTTTTGAGATAATATAATATGTAAGGGTGCGGATAAAAAGGGAAATGTAATCAAACCGTGCACCTGGGAACAAACATGTGTGGTGGGCTTTCTCCAAGGTTAAAAACAAGAGTATCTTCTCTAGAACAACTCCATGAGAAAATTAAGTTTGATAAATTTAAATCCTAGACTTCTTATTAAAGTAAAAATCAAATAGACCGAAACTAAATTTACAAACCCAACAAGCAACCACACCGAAACTTAGATTCCTATGTCAACACATGTGTCTCATATGTGTATTCACGGGATGTGCTTAAGTCTACACTCAAAATGTTTCACAGTGGGTGCGGTCAACATATCTCTAGTCTAGAGATGAGCCAGAGGGCGTGGACATCACATATTTAGTCTGGAGACAAGCCAATGGGTGTGGTGAGCATATCTTTATGTCTGAAGATTAGTCAGTGGGTGTGGTCAACACATCTGTAGTCTAGAGATAAACCACTAGGTTTGGTCATCATATGTTTAGTATAGAGATGAGCGAGCCAGTGGACGTGGTCATCAGATAATTAATCTGGAGACAAGCCAATGGGTGTGGTCAACATATCTTTAGTCTAGAGATAGGTCAGTGGGTGTGGTCATCATATCTTTAGTCTAGAGATAGGTCAGAGGGTGTGGTCATCATATCTGTAGTCTAGAGATGAGTCTGTGGGTGTGGTCATCATATCTGTAATCTAGAGATGAGTCAGTGGGTGTGGACATCATATCATTAGTCTAGAGATAGGTCAGTGGGTGTTGTCATCATATCTTTTTATTGGACGTTTCACCATATATCAATACAATAGTTCGCTTGTAATAATTACATTATAATTCTTTCACTATTGAAACGAAGGAAAATTTATGTATGTAACCTACTGACCTAATTAACTTCATCTGGTCTTTAAAAAAACAACAAAAATAATCAAAAGAACCATCAACATTAACAACAACAAGTAATGAAGTTGGGCTGAAGACAACTTGTATGACGAATTCACCTGTAGATTCACTCCCTTATCTCCATCTCACAGTAGGTCAGATGTCATCCATTTCTCACACGCGGAGCTGTAATCCTACTTTTCAACTGACATTTCGGGCTTCTAATTTACTCATCTTTAGAGATACAACGAGAAGATGGATTGTTTCGTTTCTCTATCTGTTATCATGAAACGTCTGATTTGTCTTGTCTCGCTATGTTTTTCCCCCGACCTATTTTTTATTTTATTTATGTATTTAATTTTTTTTTAAAGAGGAAAGTTACATTATTCCTAAGTTAACGTGACTGCCAAGTTGGATTTTTTGTTTGATTCGGGATAAAAGGAAAGAATGAGCTCTTAAAAGAATTGAACATTGAAGTGGAACGTCCCAGAGTGGCTGTATATTACACATGCACCACCCTATTTCCCTTATCTTGAACTTGAACTATCCCTTAACCCGTTGTTGGGTCGTTGGGGCACCATCGTGAACTGCACACGCCATTTGTCACGGTCCTGTGCTGCCCTTTGAGAGTCGCCGAATGACAGTCCGGTCCACTCTTTGATATTGTCCTCCCATCTCTTCTTTTGTCTGCCTCTTTTCCTTCCTCCCTGGACTGTGCCTTGCAATATGGTTTTTGCGAGACCTCCAGTTCTTGTCACGTGTCCGTACCATCGTAATTTCCTCTTCTTAATTGATGTGAGTAGGTCCTCGTAGGGGCCAATGACAGTACTTATTTTGATCACCTTTTTCAATTATATTTAACACACGGGCCAACGAAACTCACAGGGACCATTGCGGGTGATGTCTTTTATTGGCATAGTGTTAATGTTTGGTTTAAGGAAATCCAACATCACCTTATTTCTATTCTCCTCCCATGGCTAGGCATAGTCTTTTCAATTAAACATCGCCGTATTCGGTACACACACTTGTACATGTCACTGATCTTTAATGCCATTTAAATTGGTCACCCTGCTTGTTACACATGCACACACTCGTACCCCTCCATGACCAGCGACACACTGTACAACGCCCACTATCACCTTGTATGGTACACATGTACACACTCGTGCCCCTCCATGACCAGCGACACATTGTACAACACCCAACATCACCTTGTATGGTGCACATGTACACACTCGTACCCCTCCATGACCAGCGACACACTGTACAACACCCACCATCACCTTGTATGGTGCACATGTACACACTCGTACCCCTCCATGACCAGCGACACACTGTACAACACCCACCATCACCTTGTATGGTACACATGTACACAATCGTACCCCTCCATGACCAGCGACACACTGTCAACCGCTCACCATCACCTTGTATGGTACACATGTACACACTCGTACCCCTCCATGACCAGCGACACACTGTACACCGCTCACCATCACCTTTTATGGTACACATGTACACACTCGTACCCCTCCATGACCAGCGACACACTGTACAACACCCACCATCACCTTGTTTGGTACACATGTACACACTCGTACCCCTCCATGACCAGCGACACACTGTACAACACCCACCATCACCTTGTTTGGTACACATGTACACACTCGTCCCCCTCCATGACCAGCGACACACTGTACACCGCTCACCATCACCTTGATTGGTACACATATACACACTGTACACCGCTCACCATCACCTTGATTGGTACAGACGCACGGGAAAAGAAGATAAAACCGTCTTACTTGCGAGTCCCAGCGATCAGCTGTGATTGGCATTTGTCTTATTGATTTTGTGTAGGTCTACTTATAGAGTACATGGTGTATAGCAGCGGTCATGGTTTGATCTTTGCTAATTGTCTCTCTATGGTTTAAAGCAGCGGTCATTGTTTGATCTTTGCTAAATGTCTCTCTATGGTGTGTAGCAGCGGTCATGGTTTAATCTTGGAGAATTGTCTCTCTATGGTGTATAGCAGCGGTCATGGTTTGATCTTTGCTAATTGTCTCTCTATGGTGTGTAGCAGCGGTCATTGTTTGATCTTTGCTAATTGTCTCTCTATGGTGTGTAGCAGCGGTCATTGTTTGATCTTTGCCAATTGTCTCTCTATGGTGTGTAGCAGCGGTCATTGTTTGATCTTTGCCAATTGTCTCTCTATGGTGTGTAGCAGCGGTCATTGTTTGATCTTTGCTAATTGTCTCTCTATGGTGTGTAGCAGCGGTCATTGTTTGATCTTTGCTAATTGTCTCTCTATGGTGTGTAGCAGCGGTCATTGTTTGATCTTTGCTAATTGTCTCTCTATGGTGTGTAGCAGCGGTCATTGTTTGATCTTTGCTAATTGTCTCTCTATGGTGTGTAGCAGCGGTCATTGTTTGATCTTTGCTAATTGTCTCTCTATGGTGTGTAGCAGCGGTCATTGTTTGATCTTTGCTAATTGTCTCTCTATGGTGTGTAGCAGCGGTCATTCTTTGATCTTTGCTAATTGTCTCTCTATGGTGTGTAGCAGCGGTCATTGTTTGATCTTTGCTAATTGTCTCTCTATGGTGTGTAGCAGCGGTCATTGTTTGATCTTTGCTAATTGTCTCTCTATGGTGTGTAGCAGCGGTCATTGTTTGATCTTTGCTAATTGTCTCTCTATGGTGTGTAGCAGCGGTCATTGTTTGATCTTTGCTAATTGTCTCTCTATGGTGTGTAGCAGCGGTCATTGTTTGATCTTTGCTAATTGTCTCTCTATGGTGTGTAGCAGCGGTCATTGTTTGATCTTTGCTAATTGTCTCTCTATGGTGTGTAGCAGCGGTCATTGTTTGATCTTTGCTAATTGTCTCTCTATGGTGTGTAGCAGCGGTCATTGTTTGATCTTTGCTAATTGTCTCTCTATGGTGTGTAGCAGCGGTCATTGTTTGATCTTTGCTAATTGTCTCTCTATGGTGTGTAGCAGCGGTCATTGTTTGATCTTTGCTAATTGTCTCTCTATGGTGTGTAGCAGCGGTCATTGTTTGATCTTTGCTAATTGTCTCTCTATGGTGTGTAGCAGCGGTCATTGTTTGATCTTTGCTAATTGTCTCTCTATGGTGTGTAGCAGCGGTCAGTGTTTGATCTTTGCTAATTGTCTCTCTATGGTGTGTAGCAGCGGTCATTGTTTGATCTTTGCTAATTGTCTCTCTATGGTGTGTAGCAGCGGTCATTGTTTGATCTTTGCTAATTGTCTCTCTATGGTGTGTAGCAGCGGTCATTGTTTGATCTTTGCTAATTGTCTCTCTATGGTGTGTAATAGCTGTCATTGTTTGATCTTTGCTAATTGTCTCTCTATGGTGTGTAGCAGCGGTCATTGTTTGATCTTTGCTAATTGTCTCTCTATGGTGTGTAGCAGCGGTCATTGTTTGATCTTTGCTAATTGTCTCTCTATGGTGTATAGCAGCGGTCATTGTTTGATCTTTGCTAATTGTCTCTCTATGGTGTGTAGCAGCGGTCATTGTTTGATCTTTGCTAATTGTCTCTCTGTGGTGTGTAGCAGCGGTCATTGTTTGATCTTTGCTAATTGTTTCTCTATGGTGTGTAGCAGCGGTCATTGTTTGATCTTTGCTAATTGTCTCTCTATGGTGTGTAGCAGCGGTCATTGTTTGATCTTTGCTAATTGTCTCTCGGTGGTGTGTAGCAGCGGTCATTCTTTGATCTTTGCTAATTGTCTCTCTATGGTGTGTAGCAGCGGTCATTGTTTGATCTTTGCTAATTGTCTCTCTATGGTGTGTAGCAGCGGTCATTGTTTGATCTTTGCGAATTGTCTCTCTATGGTGTGTAGCAGCGGTCATTGTTTGATCTTTGCTAATTGTCTCTCTATGGTGTGTAGCAGCGGTCATTGTTTGATCTTTGCTAATTGTCTCTCTGTGGTGTGTAGCAGCGGTCATTGTTTGATCTTTGCTAATTGTCTCTCTATGGTGTGTAGCAGCGGTCATTGTTTGATCTTTGCTAATTGTCTCTCTATGGTGTGTAGCAGCGGTCATTGTTTGATCTTTGCTAATTGTCTCTCTATGGTGTGTAGCAGCGGTCATTGTTTGATCTTTGCTAATTGTCTCTCTGTGGTGTGTAGCAGCGGTCATTGTTTGATCTTTGCTAATTGTCTCTCTATGGTGTGTAGCAGCGGTCATTGTTTGATCTTTGCTAATTGTCTCTCTATGGTGTGTAGCAGCGGTCATTGTTTGATCTTTGCTAATTGTCTCTCTATGGTGTGTAGCAGCGGTCATTGTTTGATCTTTGCGAATTGTCTCTCTGTGGTGTGTAGCAGCGGTCATTGTTTGATCTTTGCTAATTGTCTCTCTATGGTGTGTAGCAGCGGTCATTGTTTGATCTTTGCTAATTGTCTCTCTGTGGTGTGTAGCAGCGGTCATTGTTTGATCTTTGCTAATTGTCTCTCTATGGTGTGTAGCAGCGGTCATTGTTTGATCTTTGCTAATTGTCTCTCTATGGTGTGTAGCAGCGGTCATTGTTTGATCTTTGCTAATTGTCTCTCTATGGTGTGTAGCAGCGGTCATTGTTTGATCTTTGCTAATTGTCTCTCTGTGGTGTGTAGCAGCGGTCATTGTTTGATCTTTGCTAATTGTCTCTCTATGGTGTGTAGCAGCGGTCATTGTTTGATCTTTGCTAATTGTCTCTCTATGGTGTGTAGCAGCGGTCATTGTTTGATCTTTGCTAATTGTCTCTCTATGGTGTGTAGCAGCGGTCATTGTTTGATCTTTGCGAATTGTCTCAAGGATAAAATCGTCAATATATTTTCACTGAAAGTGGTGGCAATTATCGACTTAGCAACGGTGGACTTAGCTATACATGTCTATGGTGTATAGCAGCGGTGGACTTAGCTATACATCTCTATGGTGTATAGCAGCGGTGGACTAGCTATACATCTCTATGGTGTATAGCAGCGGTGGACTAGCTATACATCTCTATGGTGTATAGCAGCGGTGGACTAGCTATACATCTCTATGGTGTATAGCAGCGGTGGACTAGCTATACATCTCTATGGTGAATAGCAACGGTGGACTTAGCTATACATCTCTATGGTGAATAGCAACGGTGGACTTAGCTATACATCTCTATGGTGTATAGCAGCGGTGGACTAGCTATACATCTCTATGGTGTATAGCAGCGGTGGACTTAGCTATACATGTCTATGGTGTATAGCAGCGGTGGACTAGCTATACATGTCTATGGTGTATAGCAACGGTGGACTTAGCTATACATGTCTATGGTGTATAGCAGCGGTGGACTAGCTATACATCTCTAAGGTATAGACTATTTAGTGGCGACATTTTTTAGGTGTTTTTTTTTAACTCACCTTGAGATTTTTTTCTTAGCGTAGCTTTAAAAGTTGCATTAATGGCAGACTAAAATATGTCAGAGTTTACATTCTTAGACCTGTCATAAATGACATTCTGATACATGTCATGGAGGAAATTCTATAAGATTCATAGGCTGCAACATTCTCGAACTTGGCATTATTGAACTTTTTGAATTTTATTATTGACCTGGACGCTGAAGATCTTCTGCAGGCTCTAAGAACATCTGGCAATGCCGGGCTTTAGTCTCATGGAAACGATATTGAAGAAGGTGCGAAGCTTAACACCGGATGGTACTTAAAATCTTAAATTATTCGAATACGATCTTGAGCGACTCAATAGAGGCCGTTATCTCAAAAAAAATATTTTTAATTAAAATATTTTTTAAGCTCTTGTTACATGTACCTTTAGATAATGTAAACTATGCTAATTGGTTGCAATATATTCTAATTTGTTTCTTTAAATTTTAGCAACCTTATGCGATGAATTCAAAAACAGTGCGAGTAAACGTTGATCCGACAACGTCATCATTGCAGCATGACATGTCTTGACTATAGTGCAAGTTTGCAGGAAGCTGAGTAGTAAAGATTTACCCTATAAACGTCACCATTTATTGCATGCTCCTGGTAGCGTACACGTTGGCACATAATTGCGCAATTCCGAATACAAGTCAGGCTAAGAAAGCATTGAGACGGTGTACCGAGTGCGAGAATAGTTTTAGAAAATTATTATAGACCATCTTATTTGCCAAAAATGTTTTTGTATAGATTTTTTCTAAACCAAGGATTCTCAAATATTTTAAAACGTTACTTCATTTCACTTAGACACTGTTTGGGTCCATGATGAGTTAGTCAAAACATTTTGTGACAATATTTTTGTGCTTCATGTTTATTGATTAGGCTGTAAAAAAATTGGAGGCGAAAAAAAAACCCAAAACAACTAAACAACAAAACAATGCTTCAGTAATATTTAAATGAAAAATAAACACTAATAGTTATAAAAGCTTTTTATTTATATTTGTTCTTTTTGGTCTAAACTTGGTTGATATCATGTCAATATAAACAACTTGGTTGATATCATGTCAATATAAACAACTTGGTTGATATCATGTCAATATAAACAACTTGGTTGATATCATGTCAATATAAACAACTTGGTTGATATCATGTCAATATAAACAACTTGGTTGATATCATGTCAATATAAACAACTTTGTTGATATCATGTCAATATAAACAACTTGGTTGATATCATGTCAATATAAACAACTTGGTTGATATCATGTCAATATAAACAACTTGGTTGATATCATGTCAATATAAACAACTTGGTTGATATCATGTCAATATAAACAACTTGGTTGATATCATGTCAATATAAACAACTTGGTTGCTATCATGTCAATATAAACAACTTGGTTGATATTATGTCAATATAAACGCAGTGCGGGAAGACTGGCTTGGATTATTATTATTTTCAATAATGATTTCCATTATCATAAAGTCTGATAAATCAGCATTGTTTGCGAATATGTGAGCTGTATAGTCTGTTGTTTGCGAGGATGTGAGCTGTATAGTTTGTTGTTTGCGAAGATGTGAGCTGTATAGTCTGTTGTTTGCGAGGATGTGAGCTGTATAGTTTGTTGTTTGACAGGATGTGAGCTGTATAGTTTGTTGTTTGCGAGGATGTGAGCTGTATAGTTTGTTGTTTGACAGAATGTGAGCTGTATAGTTTGTTGTTTGCGAGGATGTGAGCTGTATAGTTTGTTGTTTGCGAGGATGTGAGTTATATTTTTTTGTTGTTTGACAGGATGTGAGTTGTATATTTTGTTGTTTGACAGTATGTGAGCTGTATAGTTTGTTGTTTGCGAGGATGTGAGCTGTATAGTTTGTTGTTTGCGAGGATGTGAGCTGTATAGTTTGTTGTTTGCGAGGATGTGAGCTGTATAGTTTGTTGTTTGCGAGGATGTGAGCTGTATAGTTTGTTGTTTGCGAGGATGTGAGCTGTATAGTTTGTTGTTTGCGAGGATGTGAGCTGTATAGTTTGTTGTTTGCCAGTATATGAGCTGTATATTTTGTTGTTTGCCAGTATATGAGCTGTATATTTTGTTGTTTGCCAGTATGTGAGCTGTATAGTTTGTTGTTTGCCAGTATGTGAGCTGTATAGTTTGTTGTTTGACAGGATGTGAGCTGTATAGTTTGTTGTTTGACATGATGTGAGCTGTATATTTTGTTGTTTGACAGGATGTGAGCTGTATAGTTTGTTGTTTGACAGGATGTGAGCTGTATATTTTGTTGTTTGACAGGATGTGAGTTGTATATTTTGTTGTTTGACAGGATGTGAGCCGTGAGCTGTATAGTTTGTTGTTTTACAGTATGTGAGCTGTATATTTTGTTGTTTGACAGGATGTGAGTTGTTTTGTTTGTTGTTTGACAGTATGTGAGCTGTATAGTTTGTTGTTTGACAGTATGTGAGCTGTATAGTTTGTTGTTTGCGAGGATGTGAGCTGTATAGTTTTCAACCTGAAAACGATGTTTCAAAGATTTTTTTTTAAATTGCTTTTTGTTTATTGTTTTGATAAAGAATCTAGCGAGAGGGAGAGAAAAGAGAGAGAGAGAGACAGATATAAAGAAAGAGGGGGGGACGGAGATAGAGAGAGAAAGATATAGAGACAGAGAAATAGACAGAGAAATAGACAGAGAAGAATTCCAATTATGGTTCATAAATTATAGAATCGATAATTATACTTCTTCATAAGTCTTGTATTTGAAGAGTGAGAAGATGATAGAGCACCTTCTACCAAGATCAACAAAACAGTGTACAATTCATGATCTAAAAAATAATTCTCATAATTTAACTCCGTTATGACATAATTTAATAATTTATGTCTTCTGGAATGTCATTATTTTCATTTAAACTGAATCTTTTCAAACTTGTTAAAAAAAGTACTTTTGGCCTATTATCAATTTATATTCTATAGGACTAATATTTGAATGAGCCAATATTTGTTTTTAGTTTTGCATTTTTTGTCAACTTTTTGGATCGTTTGTTTTTATTGATGTTTGACATGTTTGATAGCAACATGTCAAACATGTCAAACATGTCAAACATGTCAAACATGTCAAACATGTCAAACATGTCAATCATGTCAATCATGTCAATCATGTCAAACATGTCAATCATGTCAATCATGTCAAACATGTCAATCATGTCAATCATGTCAAACATGTCAATCATGTCAATCATGTCAAACATGTCAATCATGTCAAACATGTCAATCATGTCAATCATGTCAAACATGTCAAACATGTCAAACATGTCAATCATGTCAAACATGTCAAACATGTCAAACATGTCAATCATGTCAATCAGCATGAGAAAAAAATTGAACGATTTGTTTTCCTGGAAAGATCGAAGATAACTTTAGATTGATTTTTAATCTAGCTAAAGTATAAATGTAATTCATTATTTTTTAAATAAAAGCATTTCATCAAGGATACCAACTGTCTACCAGCTGTCTACCAATTTACAATTTATCCGATTTCAAGTGTGTGTTTACGATGATTGTTGTTGTTGCTGTTATTGCTATTTACACAATTGTTGTAACTCTGTGACCAATGACTGGTGTAGCCTATTTACGCAACTGTTCTATCCCATGAACTGCTACAGCTATTTGCACAACTGTGTTACCCACAAGACACAATGCTACTATTGCTATCTACACAACTGTTTAACGACTATCTGGTTTGCTGCTGTGGCTATTTCCAAAAATCTTATAACCCAATTACTTTGTGCTGATTTATCTATTTAGTCAACTATTACCTCTTACCTATAGATAAGCTATTACCTATTACCTATAGATAAGCTATTACCTATTACCTATAGATAAGCTATTACCTATTACCTATAGATAAGATATTACCTATTACCTATAGATAAGCTATTACCTATTACCTAAAGATAAGCTATTACCTATTACCTATAGATAAGATATTACGTATTACCTATAGATAAGCTATTACCTATAGATAAGCTATTACCTATAGATAAGCTATTACCTATTACCTATATATAAGCTATTACCTATTACATATAGATAAGCTATTACCTATAGATAAGCTATTACCTATTACCTATAGATAAGCTATTACCTATTACCTATAGATAAGCTATTACCTATTGCCTCTCGATTGTTGTACCTCCGTGATCCAATACTGTCATTGCTATTTATGAAAGAATGGCTCTTCGGTTTTTTTATAATTTCTTTTTTAATTGTTTATTTTGCTCTTATCTCCTTACAAAGACAACTATCGAATACTACTAAATCTACGTTTTAGGTGATAACGAGTTAACCAACCAATGGCGGACAAAATTAAGTTATGAAAAACAAAATCATTCCCGTCCTATCGGAATAGGGTATCGACCGAAAGCTCGTGTCAGCTGGTATCGATTACAACAACATGCCCCCTTCCCCTTACCCAAAACCTAACGTAAAGAGGTGGAGGTGGGGGGGGGCGGAGAACCGTGTATTACAAGGATTGGGGTAGATGCAGAGTTACGCAGTAGTCTGACTTACGTTTGGCCTTGAGACTTCAGACGATATAGGCAAGTTTGTAAACGTTCGGAGGACCACAGGGCTGCAACTGGTCGATAGCGCGGTGCTTGAGAGAGTAGCTGGAGTGTTTTATGTTCAGGTAAATGGTAGCTAGCCTTGGGGTATTGACTGTAGCAAGTCTTGGGGTAATTAGTGTAGCTAACGATGGGGTATTGACTGTAGCAAGTCTTGGGGTAATTAGTGTAGCTAGTGTTGGGGTATTGACTGTAGCAAGTCTTGGGGTAATTAGTGTAGCTGGTGTTGGGGTATTGACTGTAGCAAGTTTTGGGGTAATTAGTGTAGCTAACGATGGGGTATTGGCTGTAGCAAGTTTTGGGGTAATTAGTGTAGCTAACGATGGGGTATTGGCTGTAGCAAGTTTTGGGGTAATTAGTGTAGCTAACGATGGGGTATTGACTGTAGCAAGTCTTGGGGTAATTAGTGTAGCTAACGATGGGGTATTGACTGTAGCAAGTTTTGGGGTAATTAGTGTAGCTAACTATGGGGTATTGGCTGTAGCTAGTGTAGTGGTATTGTTTATAGTTAAAGTTGGGGTATTGACTGTCTCCCTATTTAATTAATGTTGGGGATAACACAACAGATGCTTAATGAAAAAAGAAAAGAACCGAAAAAAATCTTTAAAATTAAGGTTTAATTTTTAAAAATCATATAATCTCACGATTTGAACATCATTCCATAAACACCGTAACATAATCATCGCTGTAGGTTAAGGTGGACGCCCAGACAGACATTACCAGAAATACATTACCAGACAGACATTACCAGTTCAGTAACTGACTTAAACAGCAACTTTAACGTTAGCCAACAGCTTCATTGATCCCAAATCAAATACCTTTTTACAATGTAATTTGAAATTTTGTTTTTTTTAGTTTGTTAATCCGTCACTTATATTCTAATGTATGAGAAAGTAATGACTGACTGGGTACTCAAATATCTATTTCTTTCGGATGGCAAATCTCGTGTGTCTGGCCATATAATCATATTTCTGGCTGAAGATATTATTTGAGTAAACACTTTGATGTTGGTCTGTCAAGTAAAACATAGCCACATTGTTTACTCCGACAAAGACACATTTTCACGTAACGCGCAGAGACTTTGTCTTGTGAGACACAGTGACATTGTCTTGTAAGAAACAGTGACATTCTCATGAAAGACATAGTGACTTTGTTATGTAAGACAGTGACAATCACATGTAAGACACTGTGACATTGTCGTTTATGACATTGTGACAATCACATGTAAGACACTGTGACATTGTCGTTTATGACATTGTGACAATCACATGTAAGACACAGTCACATTGCCATTTATGATATAGTGACAATCACATGTAAGACACTGTGACATTGTCGTTTATGACATTGTGACATTGACACTCATCTGTAAAAAGACTATTTAAAAAGTATAGGTCGTTTCCTTTCTACGCGGAGGTATTAATGTTTGAGTCAGTCATATCATTCATTACAGAACCTTTATTTGACATTAGATTTGACCGAAATCTAATTTACTTAATATATCATAAACTGCTAAATCCATCGGTTTAAAACTGTACGAAAATGGAAAACGAAAACACACCAAAAACACTATTTCCTTTACATCACTAGCCTGGTGTCGGAAGTATGATACGGCAGTACTCATATATCTGTGGTATTGATCTAGCGACGATTATCTCGAAAGTTTGACTGCAAATAATAACAGAGGCGTAAAAGTACTTCGAATAGCCCACACGTGCAGTCAGCTTTCTACGATATATCGATCCAGTAATTAAATATAATGCTGAGAAATGCATCGCCACCCGGTGTGTAGCGTGTAGTCGAATTCACGTCACGGAATCGCTGGATTAAAATGACACTTCGAGGAGCTGGGAATACTAGGCTGTAATCACTGGGGAATGTTCGATGTCTTACTGGGCACAGTCGAGGATTTAGCTGTGACTATTTGGTGAGTAGTTTTGAAACCGTGAATGGCTCTCCAAGCCGTAGTAACATTGTTAGAAACTTGAAACACTTCCATCTATAACGTCATCTTATCTTATAATTTCTAACGGTCCTTTTGTCTTATAAATTTTAACGGTCCTTTTGTCTTATACATTCTAACGGTCCTTTTGTCTTATACATTCTAACGGTCCTTTTGGCTTATACATTCTAACGGTCCTTGTGTCTTATACATTCTAACGGTCCTTTTGTCTTATACATTCTAACGGTCCTTTTATATCATAGAATATTGTGACCCTGTTTACACTAAAACTTGTTTATGTATAATCTTATTTTTTTAAAGAGTTATTAATGTTGATAGTGCGTTAGTTTTCCTGCATGGTTTGTTCAGTCAACGCATCCACGACCAAGTACAAGACGGGAAGCAGGAGGATTTGTATGTGTTCTTGATTTGGTACACGAAAATCGTTTTTATCACTATGTCCTATGTCTATCTTAATTACATGAGGGGAAAGTATCACTCAAAGATTAGATCCTATTTTGAAATTAATCAACCACAAAAAGATAAACTTTATTGATATTACTTGATGCAAACCTTTATGTTGAACATAAATTTGAATTACAAGTTTTTTTTAATTTTTGGTCTTGCCTTTTTTTGGTTAAGCTAAACAAATGATGATAATCGTCTAGTTAAGCTAAAGAAATGATGATAATCGTCTAGTTAAGCTAAACAAATGATGATAATCGTCTAATAATTAATAACAAATTGTTTTGTTCTCGTCGAAATCTGTAATTCCATTCACCGTGTATTGAGATAAATGAGATAAAGTTGCGCATAAGAAGTAGATGTGTAATGTTACCCACGAAACCCTTGTATGTTTGCGTACCGAAAGTATTTTAATATATTTTTCTCTATGTCATCATAAGCCTTCCCAGATCATTGTTAGAGATCAACCCGCGGTTATTTCACCAGTTTATAACACTGTGCGTTTTCGTTAACATGTCATACAGAATTGGATTGCGATAAATTTTTCAAATAAAATACATGACACACAAACGAACTGAGCGTTTTAAACAATAAAAGAAAAGCTTTATCAATGGACCAATTAATTTACTGTCAAACCTCTCATTACGAGCACCTCTAATAACGAGCAAGACTCTGTAATTAAACTCGTTATGAGAGTTTCCACTGTGTATATAAACGATTCGGCCAATTCCTTCATCACTTGTATTCATTTGTACTGATGAAGGTTTTAGCTAACGGACTAACGATACTGTGATAGAGAAATGACCTGTCTTATTGTGAAGTAGTGATACATCAAATGGTCTATATCAAGGGTGGCCAGACCAGTCGTAACTGAGAGCCATTTTAAAATATACAAAAATTGTTGAGAGCCGTATTGAAGCACTATGGATCACCTGGCTTGGAAATCTTCCAGTTATGCTTGTAAAATATCTTTCATAAATTGTACGCAAGCCGCAATGTGAACTCAGAAGAGCCGCGGTTTGGCCAGCGTTGGTCTATATCAGTGGTTCCCAAATTTTTTTTACCTACCACCCACTTTCCAGAAAATAATATTACTCAGCACCCTCCCCCCACCCGAATTTTTAAATTATTATTCTAACACATGGATTGGGCGAACCATGGCCGCTGGGTCACATGCGGCCAGCCAGAGTATATTATGCGGCCCTTAGGCATGTACACGTGGCGATCTTATGTCATGTTAATGAATGTCTTTGCTTAGAATATATTTTTGAAATTTTATTCCGAGTATTTGATTCGAATCTAGAGATATATAATCGGTTTAATGGCTCCAGAATCATGAGTCATTAGTTTGGTAACATACCTATTCGAAATTACATTTCAGCTCAACCGGAATTTGGCTTTTCATTACGAGTTACTTTTCGATATTTCGAACAGTTTTGAAAATGTGTAATTCAAAAGCAAATAAACGTTGATTTAACAATGAGTGCTACAAAGAGTGTAAGATTGAGTACGAATGTCTTTTTTAAAATGACGAATTAACTGTTAAATATTGCTTCACGAGCGTTGGGAGAAAGCAGCCTGCTTGCTGTGCCGTGAGTGTGTGAGCGTCTTTAAGGAGTACGACTTAAAAAGATACCACCAAACAAAACATTTGTATTTCGGGCACAATTTAACGAACCAAGAAAAAAGGGAAATGCAAGAAGTTTGTTAATAATTTAAAGAAGCAGCAAAATGTTTTCACCAAACAGTCTTAAATACAAGATGCTGCAAACCAAAGCCAGTTTGGAGATATCCCATAAGATCGTAAACGGAGCAAGCCTTTTGCTGACAGTGAGTTTATCGAGGAATGCTTGAAAGATGCAGCAATCATTATGTGTCCAGAACAGAAAACATAAGTTGAGACTATTTCTTTAACAAGGGATCTTTAGTCAGGCCTTTTGAAAAAAAAATTAGTGACAATTTGATGTACCAACTTCGAGATGCAAGCAAATACTTTTTGTGGTACTCTCGCAGTGGATTAAAGTACCAATGTAGAGGAACAGCACAATTGTTGGTATTTATACGGGGAATGAATCCTCATTTCGAGCTTAACGAAGAATTACTTAGTGTTGACCCACTCAAAGAAACAACTACAGGCCAGGATTTATTCAATGCTGTTGAGAACTGTGTTAACATAACTGGGTTGGTGTGGAACAAGATGGCAAGTGCAATAACCGATGGAGCGCGTGCTTTAACTGGAAAAAGTATCATGAACAATAAAATTAAAGAATATCTTCCTGACCATACACTCTTACCTCTCCACTGTGTCAACCATCAGGAAAGTCTTTGTAAGGCTCTGTTGAATTTCAAGCAGTTGTCAGTATGATAAGCTTTGTAACAGCCAGGGCACTTAACCACATGCGTTAAAGGCACTGCTTGAAGATTTGAATATTATGATATTATCTACCACAGCAGTGTCCGCTGCTAGCTGGGAAAGTTATTGAGACAAGTATGAGATCTCAAGGCAGAAATAGTTATGTTGCTGGAGATGAAAGGTTTTGTTGTGATTTTGTTACTACCATAGTTAATGAAGATTGGAAGTAAGACTTCATGTTTGCCATTGACATTATGGAAAAGTTGAATTAACTGAATGTCAAACTTCAGGGCAATAGCTTGTTTGCGCATGAAATTTATATGTATGTTAAATCATTTCAGGCAAAACTCTTCCCTGTTCTCTATGCAAGCAGGTGAAAAGCAGGTTTTGCCATTTCCCTTTGCTGAAACAGAAAACCGTTTCTGGTAAAATGGCTGACAAGTGTAAGGCTAAGTTGGATGCCTTTGCAATGGAATTTGAAAGGAGGTTCCAAGAGTATACGAACCTGGAACCACTCTTCAATATCCTCAGTTCGCAATTTAGTGCAGAAGCTGATAAAGCCCCAGAGGATATACAGTTAGAACTGCTTAACCTGAAAGCAGATTATGACTTGAAAGAGTAGTTTAAAGTTAGTTTTTCCGCTAGCGTTTTGTTTTTTTTTGCTAGGTGTGGCGTTTTTACACTTAAAAAACTTAAATGCCACATTTTTTTACTATTTGGGTCCAGATACAATACATCTTTAAGCAAGCGTTTTCTTGTATGAAAAAACATAAGTCTAAGAACAGATCGATGTTGACTGACTGCAATTTGAGTGCATTCATGCGAATCATAACCAGTAACTTGGTTCATCAATTCAAGAATAGTTCAACACAAAATAAATTTTAAAAAATAAAAAAATTAAAACATTCGGAATCATATAAATGAGAAGATGAACCTGGTATGCTGCTACCAATTTAGTAATCATCGGCTCTATTTTTCGTCAGCAGTAATCTTATTAACCGCGATTGACTATTTGCACTTTGTTGTTTATGTTTCTTTGTTAGTTTGTTTGTTTGTTTGTTGGTTGGTTAATAAATTAGTTACCGCACTGAATCTACTTTCCACTAAATGTGATGAAGGAAATGTAATTAAGAAATTTTAAATTACAGCCCATACTTCAGGATTTCCTTTTCTAGCCAGAATTGTTGGTAGCCGCTTTTGAATTTAAATTTCAATTTATCTTTTGTATTTACTTTTTGGAATCAGTTTGCAAATATCATCAAATAATAATTTTTGGAAAATTTGTGCTTCCTTTATTAACCGCATGTATGACAAAAGTAAATCTTCATTTCCTGGCAAAGTTGACTCATCAAAGGTGAATAGAAAAAATAGATGTTTTTAAATAGCCACACAATGAATCTTCAACACCTTGAGCCTTTTCATCAATTCTTATTTGCACTGTATTACTACTAAACGAATTTTTTTGTGTGGGTAATATCAGATGCTTATGTATTACAGTCCGTATTAATTTACATATAGCTGGTAAAAATTGTTCTTCACCAATAGAATGAGGTTTACCCGATTTGGCAATCAATAATTTAAACGCAATATTGTAAGGAGCTAGCAAGCCTTTGCCATCTTGTGTGTTTGCTGTTGAAAAGAGTATTGTCAAAGTCAGTTGTTTGATAAATTCGTATTTTAGTTTTTATCCCCGTTATTTTTATTTGAAATGTTCTTGGAGTCTGGAATTGCACAATTGCACATATAAAAAAAATGCCAGTGAGGAAGTATGTGGTAACCAAACCAACGTCCAAAACGTTTTTTAAAGAAAAAAATAAACATTATGAACGGAATCCAAAAATCATTTTTTTCTAAATCTTTTCTTGATTTTTTTATTCTTTCACCGCCCCCTTACAGTCATTCACCGCCCCCCAAAATGACCCGTGGCCTTCACCGCCCCCCTGGATCGCTTCAGCGCCCACAAGGGGGCGGTAGCGCCCACTTTGGGAATCACGGGTCTATATCATTGATTAGCGTCATAATTTGACGCAGCCATCAGTACATTCTATTTAAATTGTTCATGAAATATGGCACTTTGATGGTGAATGTCTTTTCTGTGATGTTTACAAAAAAATGACAGAATAGCCAAGAGGATAGTTTTAGTGATAATGGATTTAACAAAAAAAATCTCTGGGGTCTTGTTCGAGGTATTCTTTTATAAGGAAAGTAACAATAGTTGACATCCTTACTTTAAAAAAAAATTTAATATTATTTTTAAATATTGTTATTACTTTTTTAGACGATTGTCTTTTTAGAAATGTTTGATTTAGTTCAAAACAATATTTGTGACTAAGCCCATTTAAACGTGTTAACTACGCCGCCGTTAGTAGAAATCTAATAGATGCGTTTGACCAGATTGCTCCGATATAAAGGTATTTGACCAAATTGGTCCCATGTTGGTCCCATGTTGGTCCCATGTTGGTCCCATGTTGGTCCCATGTTGGTCCCATGTTGGTCCCATGTTGGTCCCATGTTGGTCCCATGTTGGTCCCATGTTGGTCCCATGTTGGTCCCATGTTGGTCCCATGTTGGTCCCATGTTGGTCCCATGTTGGTCCCATGTTGGTCCCATGTTGGTCCCATGTTGGTTCCATGTTGGTCCCATGTTGGTCCCATGTTGGTCCCATGTTGGTCCCATGTTGGTCCCATGTTGGTCCCATATTGGTCCCATGTTGATGTATCTAACCCATTATTTACCATGTAAACAGATTTAACAAGATATTAACTTTTATAGACCAGGTTGCTCAAAAGTAGATATATTGACCAGGAGGTCACCATGTATAGATATATGGAACAGAGAGTTACCATGTAGATGCATCGACTAGGTTGTCCCATGTAGACATACTGACCAGGTTGTTGCTATGTAGACATATTGACCAGGTTGTACCCATGTAGACATATTGACCAGGTTGTTGCTATGTAGACATATTGACCAGGTTGGTCCCATGTAGACATATTGACCAGTCTGTTGCTATGTAGACAGTTTGACCAGGTTGTTACCATGTTGACATATTGACCAGGCTGTTACCATGTAGACATATTGACCAAGTTTCTCACATGTGGCACTGAATGCCTGAATGTATTTTCTACATCTATCAAGTCAATATCGATTGCTTGATTCATGCATTCTCTCATGGGGAAAACAAGTCTACAATATTGCTAGCCATAGAAAATCAGATTTTTATTAGAAGCATTTGTCAATAGCTATAAAGATTTCCATGATCCCTGGGGATGACCCCATGTGTATGAATAATTTATTGAGTTCAATCTTGTTTCAGATATCTGTAAAGCCGTTGTTTGTTACAGCAATTAATTCAAGACTTGCCAATATGCAAGCTATGTTATAACTTACCAATAGTTATTGGCGACTTAAAATGTGCAATGTCTTAACCATAATTCCCATCTCTCTAAATGGAAGCAAGTATTTGTATTTTTACGGATTTCGATCATTTGTTTTAGGTCTTATATTTATATATATTTTATATATATTTATATATATTTATATATATTTATATATATTTATATATATTTATATATATTTATATATATTTATATATATTTATATATATTTATATATATTTATATATATTTATATATATATTTTATATATATTTATATATATTTTATATATATTTATATATATTTATATATATTTTATATATATTTTATATATATTTATATATATTTATATTTATTTATATATATTTTATTATACCACTTGTTGAACTTTAATTCCATTAATGTTTTTTTAATTTAAATAAATATTTTATTTTCGTTTAGATTTCATGTTTTAGTGTGGGCTTGAGCATAAAACGTTTAATTGATAAAATGTTTAAAGTTTATATGTGTTTGACTAATGTAAACTATATTATTTAGGTTGAATTTGAAATGATAATAGAAATACCAATAACACATTTTACAAAGATTTCTTTCAATACGAGTCTAAATTTCATTCAATTAGCAATTCAGTCTGTGCATTTGTATACCCAGGTTTTATTTTTTGCATTTAAGAAATGTAATATATTATTTTGATGTTTCGGCACTTTTTAGGCAAATTATGATCTATCTTGGTTTTTAAAATAAAAATATTGTATTTCATACTTCGTCTCGGCATTTTATGCTTTACCTAGGTATTATATGTTATGACATGTCTACTCCACGAAAGTATGAAGAGAGAAATATTAAAACTTATTTCTTGACAACACACATTTTCAAATGAAAGAACAAATATGAAATAAGTAAACGACGTTCTTACAACAAAATCATTAAGGCAAAAGTGGAATCGAACAAACTGTTGCAGAGAGTAAGGTTAGAGCAGTGTTTCTCAAACAGTGGGGCGCGTCCCCCCCCCCTTAGGGAGGGGGCGCGAGGCACCGTAAATGGGATGCTCGTTTGACCGTTATGCAGAGGTGTACTTATAACAATTTTATAGAGAAATGATACTATTTACAGTCACGTGCCTGCGAAATGTTTTTTTTTCTTCCTAGGGTTGTGGGGGGGGGGAGGGCATGACAGAAAATAATTGAGAAACACTGGGCTAGAGGGACATTTGTAATAATTGCACTTAATTTTCTTTTCACTACAAAGAAAGTTCACGCAAAAATTAAGGATCTTCGGGTTCTTTAATTTCTTCTTTATGATAGCACAATCCCTCACAACCACCACCCTCCCTTACGGTACTGGTTCGCATGTCAGATGTGACAATTCCGGTCAGCACGAGACAGACGCTTTATCCTTAGCGACAGGACCGCGTGATGAGTTAAACTTGGCGGAAATGTGGGTAAAAAAGAAATCCTTCAAAAAGCGCAGAGAAAACAAATCATAGAGCGAATACGACATAATTGCAGTGAAGATGAAGAGACGAAGGTAATATTCGCTACAAGCTTTGTTTGTGACAGGCATCCCCCGTGAAGTGCTCGAGAGTTCTCGACCTTCTCCTCGGGTACAAACTAATAGAATCATACTTTCTTGTCATCTCGTGTGGTGCTGGTTGTAACGTTGAAATAGAGTTAGTTTGAGAGCTGGGCGGGCGGGGGAGGGGAGGGGAGGGGGAGGGTGGCGGGACGGCTTGGGCCGCTTTTCTCAACCATTTTCTCCGGCCCACACACAAGTGCATAAATACCAACATACAACAGAAACGGCCGATTAACGTTAATACTCACATCTACACACAAAGCTCACCAATAAATCGTTTTATTTTCATTCGCACAAAAAGTAAAAATGGACGACTAGATAAAACAAAATTCTGTATAAACTAATATATAAACAAACAGTTCCGAATAACCACCGTAACTAAACACCGTAACGAGACGCTGGAACTAGAAACAGTAACTAGACACAGTAACGAGACACCGTTACTAGACACAGTAACTAGACACTGTAAATATCTGCTGCTGTTCAGGTGACATTTTCGCACACACTTTGTAACAAGTTTGACATTCTACGAGATCTAACAAGATCTAAATGACAGTGATTTGAACAATGGCCAACCAGGAAGTACGTCACGACGTCCATACTGAGCGGAGTAGGGGGCAAGACAATAACGGATGGTAACATAAGGCATTGTATTTCCAATAGGACATCAATGGGCATATTGCACATGCAGATATAAACATATGAGGACGGGGGAGGGATTGGTGGCAAACGCAGGCAATAATTGCACGCCACCTCAAGGGGCCCGTTTTACAGTGGACGTCTTCTGCCTCTCTCATTGGAGAAACTATCCGACAACGGGAAGGCCGAACTTAAAATGTAATCTACTAAAACAACTGGAGGATTTTAATTTAAGAGAAAATAATGATAAACAAGAACGAAGGTATTTTAAAATTTATAACAATTAAGTCCATGGCTGATTCGAATAAAATATTTTCTATTGAAACCTGATGAAATTTGCCAGTACATAAGGAGGCAGTGAAAGTTATTCAGACATGGTTAAGAATATAATTTCTAGAGATAATCAGAAGACAGCGGCGGAGAAGCTTGAACTTCCAATTGACTTGTGAAGTGGTTGAAGTAACACACTGTTTACGAATCTCAAACTTGTGCCAATCATGCAGAATACGCAGTTTCAAACTTTGATCACACCCCCTAGGTAACTATATTGATAATTTATCACTCCCAATTACAACGCAGATTCATAGGACCAGAACCCAAACTCTGTGGATAAAAATACAATAATCTATTTCTTCAAAGTGATTGTAGCATTGAAAGAACGCTCAATGATCTCTAGTGTCAGGATTTTAATATCGGTTATTCATTGTTGCAGATAACGGCAATAATTATTTTGGCTTCAGACGAATCAGTACGCGTGAGTGTGAGCTTTTCTGCAATTGATGCACCCTAAATAAGTACTACAATATATATATATATATATATATATTTATACATATATATATACTAGCGTAAACCCGTCAAAATGACGGAAGTTTTCAGTTGAAATCCATTTATTTTATAAAAAATGCACTATTTTTTTAGGGCGCCTACGGCACCCCGTTAGTTTTTTAAAATTTATAATTAACCATCATCAAATCCTCTTTTTAAATCCTTTATATTAACTCGTGGTGTCTGCGGCGGACCTTGCTTGCTTGCTTGCTTGCTTGTCGCCAAAACTTTTGATCGATTTTTAACCCACTTGCTCGCAAGATAGCGAGCTGAAATTTTGCAGGCAGTTTTGTACCGATGATAAAAACAATGTATCAAAATTTCAGATCGATCGCATGTACCGTAATTAAATTATTGATTTTTTAGATTATTTTTTTTATTCCTATGTATCATGCTATTTTTTGAGATAGAGCGTCGCGGTGCGTATTATATTGAACAACCTTTCTGTCGCGCAATAAGGTGCGTATTTTATTGACAGCTCTTTTTATAAACATATTCCTGATCGGTGCGTATTATATTAAACATGTTTTACGACACAACTTCAATTTTGTATTTCTGGATGGTCTGGCGCTGCGTATTATAATGAACATTCTTTTAGTTACTTCTCGTACATAAAGGATTTATAGTCAAAAACTTGGTTTTTTACGGTTTTTTCTTATTACATTGATCCCTTTTCCAAAATTAAAATATGAGCGAAAACAATGACGCAATATTATATTTTTTTACAGCGCATTTTTAATTTGCACAACTTTTGATGCATTGGTGCAGTAATTTGGTTTTCCCTGCTTTCTAAAATTAGTAGCGTCAGGACAGACTGACTGACTTGCGTGACAATTGCAAATTATATACTTTTATTATATGTATATATATATATATATATAGATAATAAATTAAATATAAAGAGGTCGCATTCTGTAAAGGTCTCGGACAAAGTTCCCCATGTCTGATAGAAGCGTCAGAATAACAGACCAAAAAGTTACCTGATGAAGATTTTAGTTTGGTCAATGGCGGCGTGAGTGTTTTAAATACTGATGTGGGACGAGACCAAGTTGAAATAGAAACAAAAATCATCAGCCTCAAATCCAAGCATTGCTACTGCTACCATGATCTTAGGAAGTTTGGCATCTTGTGGGTACTGGTAGATAGATAACACATCTTGGGTTGAAAAAACTGAAGCAACAGTTGTTCCGCCTGGCTTTTCTGTACTGCACGTTCATCCCCACCGTCCCGTCCCCACCATTCCGTCCCTCCCCACCGTCCCGTCCCCATCGACCACCTTTATGTTCCTGGCACTACCTCCCACCAACACCCCCCCCCAGACCTTTTTCCCTCTTTTGTAACATTTGGTTTTTCTCACGTTAACTTCTGCTTCCCTTGTTCAAACAGTGGCCAGTGACGTGTACAAGTCTAGTCTTCAAGTGGCGCTACTTTGATTGCGTCAACCGATTTCAGTTATTTCCCTTATTTTTCTAAATTCTCTCTTTCGATTTCAAGAATAAAGTGGAGAGACAGTTGATGCATTATAAGTTAGAGCAGGGGTCGGGAAACTTTTTGTCTGAAAGAGCGATATACTTGATATACACCACATGTTTTGAAAAGTAATTATGTGAGAGCCTTGCATTATGATTAAATCTAAAAATTCAAGTAAATGTGTGCATTTTGAGTAATTTCAACACTAAAAGTACAATAACTATGTCTCTGAAATAATTTTTAATGTAATAACATTGTAATGCTGTTTTTATATGCATTAATATGTAGTTCAAATGAGTCTGAATAAACATTTTTTTAAATAAATGAACATTTGTCTGAGAGCCAGATGCAGACATCAAAAGAGACACATCTGGCTCGCGAGCCATGGTTTCCCGACCCCTGAGCTAGAATAATACTTTTAATTGTAAATTTTGAAAATTAATAGAATTATTTTTTTTCCAATATTCGAAAGAGATCAGTCAGTACCTTATTTCTGACTATTGGTAAAAATGTGGCAGTCCGAATTTTTAATGATTTCTCCCCATGTATCTTTAACAAAATTAATTTCAGGTGAAAGTCTTCAGCTTCGAAATAACACTGTATTCTAATGCACTGGGACTAGATCAGGAACATAGGGGCGGGACATGTCGGGAGGGGTGATCAGGTCTGGTCCTATCTGGTTGGTACTATAGAAGACTATTCGCCACATCTTTGGTCACATGACTTAGCGCTTTTATGAGAATAAGGTTGGGATTCCAAGCAGAGACACGTGAATGTGACGTAAAAAATAAACATCTTTTACCAGATCACCGAGATAATACCATGATATTCGCCGCTAAAATAAAAAATAAGTTACACAAAATATTCCGAATTCTCTAACGAGATAAAATGAAATATGTTTATCAATAATTGTCCCTCTGTCAGACCATGCTGGCCTATTGGGCAACTGAAGCAACGTTAACAAGTTTCTTTAGCCACGGCATACGAGGGGATGTGTGGCTAGCACAATGCCCATCCGCCTGAATCTAATGTCAGGTACATATTTGAAACTGGGTGGACTCGAGACGCCCATAGCCATGGGAAGCAATTTCAGCTTTCTAAGAGATTCGAAACTATGACTCTCAGTACACTTTCCGAGCGAGCATGACGCTCGACCACCGCGCCCCATGTTGTCAATTAGCTGTACAAATTCTAAAAGAGGTCACTTATACACAAATTACTTTTGTAGTAGTCAGCGTGTAGGGAATGTTTTTATTCCATCTAACATTCGCTTCATGGCATTGTGAAATTTCCTGCAAGACTTGTCCTCAACAGCTGCTCGTCTAGACATTGGATGGGGGGCCTCATTAGCAACGCTCACTTCCTCAAGTGGACCGTGGATGTGGTTTTTGGGGAAGTGCAACACCAAGGGAACAAACCCACCTTACAATAACATCAAGGGAACCAACTCACCTTTTACACAAGGGAAATCACCTGCCCTCGAAGTCAGCCCGGTGTTTTAAAGGGTTCTAAAATCATTTTTTTAAAAACAGCACGCAGAGCTACTAATGCTAAGTTTTTTTTATTGTTATGTTTAATTCTCTCTAGTTTAAACACTTAAACAATGTCATTTTTTGTCATTCATTGTACCTGTGTGTATCGTTGAGACAGAACAAACAAAATGATATGATACGTAAATAAGAGTGTACATGTGTGATGCTTGCGCAAATGCTCGCGAGCAATGATTGAAGGTGTGGACTGACCTTACGCGAATACAATAACGCAATTTGAGGTTTCTTTAGTTTCCTTTGCACTTTTATTTAAGTTTCCTTTTAGGTCCTCGAATTTCATTTATCTATTATTTCTATCTCAAACATTTAAAAAATTTATTTATAAAGATGTTACTATAAAGATGTTACTATAAAGATGTTACTATAAAGATGTTACTATAAAGATGTTACTATAAAGATGTTACTATAAAGATGTTACTATAAAGATGTTACTATAAAGATGTTACTATAAAGATGTAATGCATTGAGTTTTTACCTGATGCCAATCCATAAATAATGAGACGAACATTTGAGATCTGCTCGACCAATTAGTGGTATCTCCTGTAGATCGCGAGCAATGATTGGTTAACTCTGAACTAACGTAACAGACATCTCTTCTTTTGGCTTAGCTCTTGTCAACAGGGGAAGTAAATAAAACAACCCCGTAAAAACATAGTTTTTGACTATAAATCCCTTATATATGAGACATAACTAAAAGTATTGATTATGTTCAAACGTGAAAAATATTTACAGACTGAATCTGTCTTAACTCCCTTTTGCTTTTAACCTGGGGGGGGGAGAGGGGAAAGGTCTTGTCACATATCGCTGGCCGAGCCCAGCGTGACATGCAAAATGTAAACAAAAGCACGCCGGTTTACCTGGTTTAAACACGAGATGTGTTCACAGGTCGCTGGCCTGAAGTCAAGTGACCCGTAAAATGTAAACGATCGCGACCGCCACATATAGTTTATATAGATAAACTACAAATGCATTAATTTAATTACGGTACGATCGATCGATCTGAAATTTTGATACGATGCATTGTTAGGTGACACGGGTCCGTGTGCCAAATTTCAGCTCGATGGCTTCACGGGAAGTGGGTCATTTTCGACTTTTGTTTTTCCGCGGGCGGGCGGGCTGGCGGGCGGGCCCAAGACAGAGAGAGAGACGGTGGTGAAGTTAATATAAGGGATTTAATAAAACAAACCCGTAAAAACAAAGCTTTTGACTATAAATCCCTTATATATGAGACATAACTAAAAGTATTCATTATGTTCAAAAGTGACAAACATTTACAGACTGAAACCGAAATTATATCCCCTGGCTTTAAAACTGGGGCAAGGGGGGAGGGGGTGTGGACATGGACGGGTGGCGTCAACGTGTTAACTCAACTCCAGGTGGTTTACCTGGTTTAAACACGAGATGTGTTCACCGGTGGCTGGCCTGAAGTCAAGTGACACGTAAAATGTAAACGATAGCGACCGCTACAAACAGTTAATATAGATAAACTAAAAATGCATTAATTTAATTATGGTACGTTCAATCGATCTGAAATTTTGATACGATGCATTGTTAGGTGACACGGGTCCGTGTGCCAAATTTCAGCTCGATGGCTTCACGGGAAGTGGGTCATATTTGACTTCTGTTTTTCCGCGGGCGGGCGGGCCCAAGACAGAGACGGCGGTGAAGTTAATATAAGGGATTTAAAAACAGAACCAGCTTACTGTGTTGTTGGTGTTGTTTCTTTTAGAAAGTACTGGAGTTTATTAGTAACGAGTTTTGACAGAAGATTATAAAAATATTTGATTTATGTGATGTGTGTAGAATCTATAATATATATAAGATAGTGTATATAGTGTATATGAATTTGGTGTTTGTTTATTTCGTGTTTCGCTATGATAAATGTTTAGTTTAAGCTGCGCTATTGCGCGGCCGCGCAGATATCTGACCAAAGCCGCACAGCAGTTTAGAATTACCGCGCAGAATTTGTTTTATATTATTGCACAAAAAATAGATGCTATTCAGCTTTGCACACGAGTTTTATTACTTTCCACTCGGACCAACCTTTCCACTCGGACCAACCTTTCCACTCGGACCAACCTTTCCACTCGGACCAACCTTTCCAGTCGGACCAACCTTTCCACTCGGACCAACCTTTCCACTCGGACCAACCTTTCCACTCGGACCAACCTTTCCAGTCGGACCAACCTTTCCAGTCGGACCAACCTTTCCACTCGGACCAACCTTTCCACTCGGACCAACCTTTCCACTCGGACCAACCTTTCCACTCGGACCAACCTTTCCACTCGGACCAACCTTTCCACTCGGACCAACCTTTCCACTCGGACCAACCTTTCCAGTCGGACCAACCTTTCCAGTCGGACCAACCTTTCCACTCGGACCAACCAACCTTAGAGGGAATATTGACTATCATACCTTACTGTGGGATTTTAGTGACAACCGTTTTTTAACGCAATTTCCCATGGGATAAATTGCGTTTATATATTTGAAATGTCTGTAGAGCTTGCACATCTCCTGAACCATACCAGATAAAGGGTTCGTGTCTTTGTAAATGTGCTAAGGAGGTCCCAAGGATGTGCAACGGGCAAAAAAAATACCGAAAAGGTTTACTGGATTTTCTTTGAAAATAAAAAAAAACAAAAAACAAAAACAAACCCCGTAAAATGTCAGTATTTTGTCAATTTCTTGCCAACCATAATATCTATCGGGTTGAAATAAACGCCAAACGATAGTTAATAATATTTAGAACAATGTTGAAGACGGAATTTTTAAAAAATGATTGTTAGTTCGACTCCCGCAATTTTAGCAGCAATTTTTGAAAGCAATTGTTTTGTTTGGTTTCAAAATTATTGATTTGAAATTACTTTTAATTTAATCTAGAACAGGGGTTCCAAACCTTTTTGTACTCTAGAGCACTTTCTAAAATATGGGTAGGGTGGCGGGCACAACCTATTTTTAATCGACAAACTCCTTCCATGACTTCTCATTTTCCCATATTTTTTTTTCTTTTATTTACAATTTATTAATTAATAATAAACAAAAGTGTTTCAAAATAATAACATTATTATTCAAATTTCATAAATACAGACAAATGTATTTACAAAACGTTAAAAAAAACACAAATACAAAGAAAACATTTTATAAAAACATGCAATATCAATATGTCAATGTGATCTTTGGCATTGCATAACTTTGTCCAGTGCCTCATGTGACGATAATCCTGTTACCAAACAATCATAAAGATGCTCATCGGTGAGTCGAGATCTATATCTTGATTTATTAAGTTCATGTTTGAAAACATTTCGAACCGAAAAATGATTCAATTTTATATGCCACTTTTTTTTAAAAAATGGGAACTTTTCTCTGTCCACTGTATTTCCAAAAGTTCTCTGATATTAAGAATTTTAGCAAAATATAATTTTAAGGTCCAAAACTTCTAACTCTAATTCTTCTGTCTTACCTTAAACAAAATCTGCAATACATGCGGCCATTTCCATTACATTTATTTGGAAAGTAAAAGGATTGATATAAAAGGAAACAATTGGCTCGATATGTGTAAACTGCAAAAATCTCTCTTTTTAACACTTGAAGATGCTTAATAAATAATGACCCGTTTAATTCATTGTTACCTAGCATTTACTTCATATGTGGGAAATGCACGAGAGAATTGATCTGCAGATGTGATATCAACAAATCCAATTTAGATTTAAATGACTTTACAGAGCTTATCATTTCAGCTTTGATTTTCTCTTTCCCCTGCAACTCCAAATTTAAAGAAATTCTATTTTTACATGATTTCTGTGAGAAATTCCAAATCAATGAGCCAGCGAGAGTCAGCCAGTGAGAGTCAGCCAGTGAGAGTCAGCCAGTGAGAGTCAGCTACATCACCATAATTTTCCTTTTTATCATTTATAAATGTTTTTATTTCTTCAATTAAACTCACAAATCGTGTAAGAACCTTTCCTTTACTGAGCCAACATATGCAGAATATGTATGCAGAATAAGATCATGTTCTTTATCTTCAGTATCTTCTAACAGGGCTTTGAAAAGTCGGTGCGGCAAATGAGCTGCTCGAATAGAATTGATTATTTTTGTAACTATTTTCATTACGTGTTCAAATGGCAATATTTTACAACACAGAGCTTCCTGGGGGATAATACAGTGGTAGGACATACAGTTTGGAAAATCATTCATCCTAGTTGCAGATTGTCACATGTGAATGCCATGGGTGTACCATGTGTATAATGCGTGATCGTCTGACGGAGAGGTCACGTGAAGTAATAGGCGCGAAATGGAGAAGCTTCCCATTGGCTGAAAGGGTTGGGCGATCAGTTGTCAGTGGAGTTCCGTAGTGAAAGGACGGAATGTGTGTGTGCCTCAAGACTTCCACGTTGTATACCCTCAAATATATATGTTATGTAAATAGTATACATATTAAAGTTGTTTTATTGAAACAAGTTCTTCAGTGGATTATTGTGCACAAGATTCTGTATTGTGAGAACGCCTACTAAAGAGTTACATATAAAAGATAATAGTTACATAGATGGCAATAAATCCTTTATTTTTACCTACCATTGCTGGTGACCCATCGGTGGTTATCGCAGCCAGCTTGTGCAAATGCATATTTTTTTACTTTGCGTATGTTCTGAATGCATTATACATATCCTCACCCATTGTCTGTCCTTTCATAGGTAATATTTGCAACATATCCTCTTTTACTGTGAAGTTACTAAATACCATATGGGGCAGCAATCGCTGAAGCTATCAGAGTCATGTGCCATGTGTTTTTGGCGCCTTAGGCGTTCATCGGCTCAGTTTGTGGCGTTCGTTCACTTCGGGTTTTCTGCGTGTACAAGTAGTAATGTGCAAATAGCACTCCCCTTTCCAGGCTAGCGTGAAGATTGCAGTCTGGCTCACCGCTAGACAAGTTGCGACAAGTACTGTCGGCAAAAGAACCACTCATGCATACAATATCGCAAACAGACGAACGTATTTAATAAACCTAGGCCCTCAAAAAATTAAAACTCTAACAAATAAATAAAATATTTCACATTTTTAATTATGTTTATGAAAAAGTTCTTTCTCTGTCGAATGGTGGCGGGCACATACAAATTGTTGGGAAGCTCTGATCTAGAATGATAGTTAATGGAGTTTTCCCGCTTTTTGAATGCTTGTGTTAGATAGTTGCGTGGTGCGCATTATATTGACATATTGGTGTGATGAAGCGTGAGGGGATTTGACGTCATTTTTTGTTTACTTTCAGAATTAGTGATTTGAACGGACTTTTAATGTAATCTAGAAAGATTTCCCTTGAACAAAAAACTCGGAAATTCTTTGTGGGAAATTGCGTTTAAATACTCATTCGAGTTTTTATTTCTTGTTTTTCAATGTTATGGGTTTCTTTAAAATATAAATACGTCTTTCAAAATGGAGAGATTATTATCTTTTTAATTTGTTCTCATTTGTGTATATATATATATATACATTTTTCAATACAAATCTTTCACAGCTATCTGGCTAATTTTAAGTTGTAGGATTGTGTCGTTCAACATGATAATTTCAGATACGCGATGATAATTTTAGCTATGCGATGATAATTTCAGCTACGCGATGATAATTTCAGCTACGCGATGATAATTTCAGCTACGCGATGATAATTTTAGCTACGCGATGGTAATTTCAGCTACGCGATGGTAATTTCAGCTACGCGATGATAATTTCAGCTACGCGATGATAATTTCAGCTACCCGATGATAATTTCAGCTATGCGATGATAATTTCAGCTACGCGATGATAATTTCAGCTACGCGATGAAAATTTCAGCTACCCGATGATAATTTCAGGTATGCGAAGATAATTTCAGCTACGCGATGATAATTTCAGCTACGCGATGATAATTTCAGCTACGCTATGATAATTTCAGCTAAACGATGATAATTTCAGCTACGCGATGGTAATTTCAGCTACGCGATGATAATTTCAGCTACGCGATGATAATTTAAGCTACGCGATGATAATTTCAGCTACACGATGATAATTTCAGATACGCGATGATAATTTCAGTAACGAGATAACTCTCAATACGTTATCCTAATTCGAAGTAGGATTATTTTTACGGGGAGCTCATGTCTGCACCCAGTTGTTCCCTGATATCGATGTACGCTAACCCAAAGGCGGGCAGCGTTAGGAAAGCGTAAAGAGCTGCTAATACGCTACAATTATGCCTTAATGGAGCTTCCATCGTTCATATCAAATATTGAACGAGAAAAAGAGTCCCCCATTGAATTCCCTTCAATAGCACGTCATTTCTGAACAACGCTTTGATAGACTCCAGACGTGCACAAACTTGATCTGAATGACGGACTGAAGTTCTTCTTACATCCTTAAACACTAACCTTAACCCTAAACCTAGATCCAAACCTTAACGCTAACCCTAACATTTACGCTAACCTTAACCCCAGAGGCGTCACTAGGGTTGGTGTCACCCGGGGCGGTAGCTCTTGGTGTCACCCCCCCCCCACACACACGACTTTCCCCATAAATCTCCTCGAGTCTGCCAAATACCGGGAACATACAGATTCTTTAGTAACGTTTGAAAATATAGATCAAATGTTTGTTACAAAGGCATTAGGAGAAAAGTTGAATTTAAAGTCGATAGGTAAAATATTGTAACATTTAAGAACTAAATAGAAAAAATGTTAATTTTAAATTTTTATTTTAACATAAAATTATTAATTTTAAGTAATACGGTTAAATAACTGTTATATTTTCAAATTTCACAAATTTGCATCTACATTGCGTTCCATTAAAATTTACAACAATTATATTACATTACCAAAATTAGAATATATTACCAACCATTACAGTACAACTTCAAACGAGGTACGGTTGTAACCGTTCTGTTTTTGGTTTGCAAAATCAGCAACTTTCAGAATAATATGTAATAATTCAAAATACAATGTCATTAAATATATTTTAAAAATTAGAATTTAGATTTTCTGGCCTTTAAAACTGAAAACTTGTTAATTACGTCATTGAAATCTATTTCTTGTGCCGAATCACTTTCAATGGATAACATGGCAAGATCAGAAAGCCTTGACTGCCCCATTGTAGATCGCAAATAATTCTTTATAAACTTTAGCTTTAAAAAACTCCTTTCACATGAAGCCACAGACATACAGATTGTAACAAATAATCGTAAACTCAATGTGAGATAGGGGAGAGATTCTATGAAGTCCCATGTAGCTACAAATTTCAAAACGTCAAGTACGGACCAGTCTTCAGCCTCTTTGAGATCGATCTCTGCTCCCTTCAGTTGCCTTCTCAGCCTTGGTATTTCTAATAGAAGCTCTTCCTCTGACAACTCATCATAGAAAGAGGACAACCTTCCAATGGACTTTAGTCATTCTTCTTCAGTGGCAAATATCAAGCTTTTGGCTTGAACAGCCTCAAACATGGTTGCTACTTGATCTGATCTGGAGTTCAGAATGGAAATGATCAATACACTCAAACATCGACCTTTTGTTTTCTTCTTGCAGAGTTAGTCCAGCATCTCTTGTTTTCTCACCTGTCACATTTTTCTTCAACATGGGTCTGTTCTCTACTGAAATTCCAAGTTGTTCTGATTTTAAAAGCGCTGTGATATTGTCCATGTTTCAATCTATCATAGCACAAATGGTGAAAGGTGTAACGTTGAGCTTTGTATTTGTTTAATAATAAAGCTAAAATCTATTGTTTTCATTACACGATTCGTTTGTGTGTTTTTTTAAATTTCATTCACTTTCATCGTGTGCTCTTTAATGACATACATGTGCCAAAAGTTATTATTTAATTAAATTATTTGAATGCCATTTTTTAAAGTTTAAGTCTTGTCTGTCATACTTTAAAAGAACATTAAATGTTCTAAAATTCGTCTAACTTTTGAACGTGTTCAAAATTTGAGTGTCATTTGGCTTACTTTTGTAACTTTCTTTCAAAATTAGTCAATCATTATTAAAGAATTATTTAACCAGGAAAAGTTATACGATAATGTGGCATTTTGATTCAAAAATAGTTTGAGAAAATTCTCACTATCTTTCCCTGTTTTAACAAAATTAAATCAAGGATTCAACTGGCTTACCTTTGCTGCTCCAAGAATGAGGAATCATGAATTGTATACAAAATACTTGAATTTAATAGATTATATATTCAGTAATATGCTTTATAATGTTCAGACCAGATGGTTTTCAACGTTACAAATTTGTCGTTGAAGATGCGGTTCTAATCGCGTCGTTCAAAATCAACTTTACTTCGGCTGCCGAACGTACGCATCACGCGATCTATCAGTGAAAATCGTTTCAAACGAAATCGAAACGACTGTAATTTTTTAATGTGAAATTAATTTAGTGTTAAAGGTTATTTTTAAAAGTACCTATACTCAAGAAAAAGACGAAAATCATGTTTCTTAGAAAACATTACATTAACATAGATTTGCATGTTTAATAGTTATAAATTTTAAAACATAATAACTCAAACACGTTAAATACCTTATTTTCCTATAAATAAATATAAAAAAAAGAAAACCTATCTATTTATTTTTTTAAGCAAAATCGTATCCCCCCCCCTCAACTGTCGTGGAGGAAGTAGTCAGTTAGGATTGGTCTCACTGTCACAGGCTGACTCCTCGTGTGTATCGGTATGTCAAAGCCCAGCATGTTGGATTTTCTTCTAAAACAAAAGACACCGCTTCTTTTATGTCCAGCCTTTTTTAAATTGTGCGGCTTTTTCTTTCTCTTTTTTTTCCTAATTAGTTTTATGGTAGTTTGTGGAGACGTTTTATTATTGCCTGTTAACTGATATTTTATTTTATTAATAAGTTTTCGGTTTAAACGTATTTCATTGTATTTCTCAATTTCTTTCTAGATGAAAAAAATGTGTCTTCTTTTTTTTTCGGACATAAAATCGTACAGAGTAAATTTTAGGCTCCGGTGTCACCCCCTGATGGGTGTCACCCGGGGCGGCCCGCCCCCACCGCACCACCTAGTGACGCCACTGCTTAACCCTAACCTAAACACTAACCTTACCCTCACCCTTCCCTGAACACTAAACTTAACACGTATCCTAACATTAACTCTCACCTATCTCTATCCCAAACCTTAACGCTAACCCTAAAACTTATCTTAACTTAATATTTTTTATTCAAAATAACTAATGCAATTCATATCATTAATCAGAAAAAAAATTGCTATTAATATGGTGATCAGAAAAACAAATACTGCCCTTCATTTGATTATCAGACAAACCAATATCTTATATTTGATAGTTAATCCTTTTTAAACGCGGACAAGTTGACTAAAATAAATTATTTGCCATGATTTATTAACTAAAATGAGTTGTGTTATGTTTGTTTGCGTGTTTATCTGTGTGATCGTGTGCTAGAATGTTTTTGTGGTGAATGTTTGACCATTTGTTCGTATGTTTGTGTGTGTATATGCGTGATCGTTAATGTGTTGACATGCGCGCGTGTTCACGTGTGTGTAAGAGTGACCGACTGCACGTATGTCAGCCAAGAGCGTGTTGTGTCATTAATGTCATGAATGAATGGATCTGTTATTGAGATCATAGTTCTTGCTAGGTTTACCAACAGGTGGCTCATATCTTCACGTACAGGTAACATCTGTTAGCTCTCAATCTTTCTTGAATATACACATGTCAATTTTTCATAACCAATACAAGTTTGAGGTCCTCAACAATTAAAGGCCTACGACCTACGACCTACGACCTCCGCCACTCTTTTGCCTTACTTCATAGCTTCATGTCGATTTGTATGTAATTGGAACATACATTGAAGGCGTGTTATACTAAAGTCAATCGCCCGACAATCTCTCTTCATTTTTTCTCCAATGGTTTTTGTCCTGGTAGTAAATATTGATATAAGAGATATTCACTATCCTTATCTTAAAAGCACCACCAATAGGGCCATGTAACAGTGTTATATCAAAGGGCTATATCAAAGTGTTATATATAAAGTGTTATGCCAAAGTGTTATATCAAAGTGTTATATCAAAGTGTTATATCAAAGTGTTATATCAAAGTGTTATATCAAAGTGCTATGTCAAAGGGATAAGCCAAGGGATTCGTATACAGCATTATGGCAAAGGTTTATGGCACAGGGCTATTTCAAAAAATTATGTCATAGTGTCATGTCAAAGTGTTTTGTCAAAAGCACCTTTTCCAATGTTTTAAGGACCGTAACTTCCATTTTTGAAATGTGTCGTTGTTCCTCCCCAGGGATCAACTAAGCAAAAATCTCATCATGGGAACATTTCAATTCTATCTGGGTTTTTTTTTAATTAATTTTTTGTATTTTCTCCCGAAGAAGTCATCGAGCTGAAACATTTTCAATTTTGATATTTTTTCCCCAACCAAACCATACACTTTTCCATTGTTTATCTAACGTCTGTAATTTGAGCGACTAGCTTTTGTGTTAGAACAGACTCGTGTACAGCGAAACATTGGGCAGAAAAATATCACCCTCCATATCACTGGTGTTAGACTTTCGATAAAATAACTTTAAAAAAAAATAACTTAAAAAAAAACAAACTTTCAATTCTGTTGATGTTCGGTTGTTTGCTTGCTTTTGTTTACCCGATTTGTCCGTCTCCCTTCATCGGCTTCTGGCCTCTCGCCTAGTCCACAGTCTCGTATTTGCGTCACATTGGTCATCTTTTGAGTAATGTTCTACAGAAATAAAATAATGTCAAGGTGTGTTTAAATAAAGGACAGTGTCCAGTTTAATTTGTTTAAATATTTTATTTTGATATCATTTGATAAATACAAAAACAATACCTATTTTTTTGGTTGGGGGTATGACTTATTTCTTATTATTAAACGATTTATATAATTATTTATCAATCAATTTGTTAATCAATGCTACTCAACGAACGCCATAGCCGGGCCATACAACTACAAGGTGCCTGCATATATCCAAACAATATCTTGGTGGACATTACACGACCGACATGCGGTAGAGCCTATAAAGCATTTCTGACGTCAATACACAATCCATGTTCATGTCAACAATATCGATTTATGTTTGAACCTTATTAACCATATCTTGTTTCGATACTAAAGAATCGCTAATGACGATACGGACTGTGGGGATGTTTCTACCGAACCCTTGAAGTTGTTGTACATAATTATTTAATTAAATCACTTCTTTAAAGTTCTCTTGAAACACGTGCAATGTTTTTCTATGCAATATCCATGAAATCTTACTAGTCATTAACACCGTTCAGTCGATTTTGAACAAATGGTTTTCATGAGAAATCCAACACCTTACTGATACATATGTAAAATGTATGCACACATATTTAATAAGTAAATTTTTTAATAACTGCACGTTCTTGATAAACTTTTCCGGCTAAAAAATAAAATTTTCCACGCTATTCCTTGCAAAGCACAAATATATTAAAGTCTCTTAAAAATCATTCAAGTAAAAAAAATCATCGTTTTAAAAATCCTTAATAGTACCCCACCCCATTTCCATGTAATAATTAAGCAAACTTTCTTCACTCCTCTGAACTATTTCATTACATTAAAACAACGCCGTTGTATTTCAGTTTCGTAATTCAAAAGTCTAAGAACTTTTGTAAAGTTCTTCTGATATGTTTTAGACCATAAATTAGAACAGATATCGGGAATTTAGGTTTAGTATAATTGGAAAGCCTAAGTCAATTTAGAAATAAAAGAGTGTAGCATAAGAATAAAAGTATTTAAATTTTCCTTGAATTCTGTTGAATTTCGATTACGTCCACTTTTACACGTCTCGTAGCCTATCTGTAGACCTAATAAAGTCATTATAATGTCATGTTACAATTGTTATAGACAGCATCATGATAATGTACACATGATATCTCTAGAACTGTTCAATATATAATAATGTCAATGCCTTTTTCTAGAACAATATTTTCAATATTTTTTAAAACATAAAATGTCGTTCGTGCTTTCATTCATTTCACACATTGATTCGGGCCCGCCTCATGACTTCACTAACATTCTCAACTTCAACGCCGCATTCCATTTTTTAAAATTCCAAAATCACAGTCGACACAAAAAAAACAACAACAACCTCCAGCGTTGTCCCAAGTAATTCGCTGGCATGGTGAAAGAAGCTGGTACTCACGCGTTCTGACAGTATTTGCTCAGGAGACTTTGAAAATGCCTTGACATTTCAGTTGTACGGATCTAGAATTGATTTCAAGCGACTTTCATTATAGTCTCTGATTGCGACAGCCGCAACGCTGACCTTTGACCAAACGCCGAGTCGCTTGTTTTAATAACTTATCAAATGTCGTGTCTCGGTCTTTTGGTGAACAATTCAGTCCATATTTGTCTTATTTCTTGTTTGATTCCTATCCATTATTTTTAATCCGATGCCTTTCTTTTAATTCCGTCAACACTAATTTGTCTGCCGTTTTTTTTTCATCTTCTGCAAGTATGCGATTTTTAAAAAAATGTTTTATTTGACGCTTTAATTTAACTTCTGTGAGTAATTTAATGATATATTTGAAATTTTTCAAGAATTTGACGTTTTAGTTAGAATTGTGCAATTATCATATTTTATTTGGAATTACAGTTGTAAAGATGTTTTAGTTTGTATTCTACAAGTATTTGATTTTTTATTTAGAATTCTATAAATATTAGTTCTTTAAATATAATTCTGTAATTCTTTACTTTGAAGGAATTATTTTTGAACTTTTTAAAATAGTAACACTAAACAAATAATGCGTGCGACACTCTTCACAATTTTTCACCTTTCTATCCTTTTGCTTTCCTTAAACCATATAAATGGTATATACGTATGACATCCCTGTGATACCTTCGAAATATCTACGCTATCCCTACCATGTACTCATAATATACTAGAACAAAGCGCTGCGTTATTCCCACGCCATCCTCAAAACAAAAACAAATTCTGCGGTTTTACGACTTTGGACCCACAAGATATATATATCATTTCTGAATCATAAAAGTGTAACCCTAAGTTATATCATCACTATTTCATGACATTACCAAGTTATCATGTTATAACAACGCTTTTCCCATTCTATGTCTGCGCTATCTTACACCACCATACATTCTCAAATAAGTGTTAAAAAATCAATATCAGATAAATGTCTACAGATTTTATTTTTACGATTTAAAAAAAAGAAAATAATCTTAAAGCTTAAAATTGTTGATGCTCATACAAGCGCATAATTTTCAATTAATCCATTGGCAATGATGAATAGGGCCATTAGTGTTGTGACTAAAACAACAATGGATTCTGATTTCTTATCGATCTGCCTTCGATCAGATGCTGAAAGCTCCAGAACGTGATTTATTTATTTTGCATTTTAAAACTCCCCTAATGACTTGATTAGAAAGAGGCAAGATTCGAGATTGCTCCCATTATGCTGAGGCAACGATAACAATTACCATTGATTTTTCTTTATCTGATCACATAATGGAATGTGGATTTAAAATTCAGCAGAATATTAACTGGAAACGATGTCGTTAAACATTTTTGATGTTTATGGTTCGGGGATGGAAATGTTTGAATGGGTTAATCTTATCAATTTGTCACATACATCTCAATGTTAGAATGGGTTAATGTTATCAATTTTTTCTAACTTTAAGTACAAAAATTCGTGGAAAGTTACATTTAACATTTTGTAGATAATATATTGATTTAATTTTAAAAAATGTTATTGTTCTATTTTTTTTTGAGAAGCGTTGCACTTAGTATGAAACAACTTAATCTCTATGATACTGGATACAATTGTTTTCAGTTGACATCCGATTCTAACTAGTATCGTTCAAGGCTTATATCATCAGGCAAAATAACCCTATACCAAAACCAACATTTAAGCTAATTCAAACCTAATCCTTAGACAATCATAAGCTAATACTAACCCAATGCTAACACAAATTTTAGCAAGCTCTAGGCTAATCCTGATCAGAACTCTGTTCAATCCTAGTTCTTTATTAACAAAATCCTATTCCAATTCTGACAAACCCTAACCCAATCCTAACAAACCCTAACCCAATCTTAACAAACCCTAACCCAATCCTAACAAACCCTAACCCAAACCAATCTTAACTCATTTTATCCTTCAGGATATTTGGTAATATCCTTAATACCATCCCACCAGAATGACTAAATTTCCATTTCCTGTTTTTTATACTCTACGGCAGGGGTCTCCAAACTTTTCTGCCGGAGGGCAGCATTAACTGACAAACATCAGTTTGCGGCCCGACTAAACACAGTTTTGTGGTAGACTACAGGTAAAAATCGTATCTTTTTTTGGAGGTTAAAAGGTCTCCAGGGGCCGGATGACAGGACCTCGTGGGCCGCAGTTTGGAGACCCCTGCTCTAAAGAATAGACCAATCAGGCTGCTGTAATGGTATTAGAGGAATGCGCCATGTTTATGATACATCTTTATTCCACATTCTTTGGCGCCGGAGAACTTACATTCTACCCTTACTCCCCATGCCCCTTCCTCAGGCACGCCCACACACACACCCAACACACACTCACAAAAACACACCCAACACACACCCAACACACACCCAACACACACACACACACACCCACCCACCCAACACACACCCACCCAACACACACACACACCCAACAATCTCACACACACACCCAACACATACTCACACACACACACCCAACACACACTCTCACACACACACCCAACACACACTCACATACACGACCAAATTCCACCTATTCATTATCCTAGCCGGCATAGCTTTACTAAGAATTAATTTCTCCAATCGGATTGAACCAGTTCTTCTAAATGTCAGGTTGATTTTTACCCTAATTGTAAGAAGCTTATTTCTGTCAGACGAATACCCGGGCATTGTCCCACCGTGAATCAGGTATTTTACCTGGCATTCATGTCGCGAACTCTGAAAAAAGGGGGGGGGTACTTAGGACAAATTCGATTTCCGTCCGATGGAAAGCCGTCGTGGTAGTGTGTCAACTCCAGAGATTATTGCATCTTAGATTTCTCCCCTTCGTGGCCCAGAGCTGCGACAACTATAATGTGAAACGATAAATATGTTACCCCACCAGAGGCGGACCCTCTTGCAGAGCATCTCTTGTACTTTCTTTTCATTTGAATGATGAATGCTGAGATATTCTTTTTTTTATTATAAATATCAGCCCCTCTCGATGTCTTTATGTCTCTCCCCCGCTGACTCAATTTTTCTCTGTTTCTCTTGATGATCATGTTAGTAAATAAACACTAAGCTTAATTTTTCAAACAAAACACAACTGTAATGATTTTGAGGAAATGTCTTCAATGCTTCCCAAATCTTTTTATTCATAAAAGCATGAATTAAATTGACATACCTGTGTACTAACTCACCTGTACATAAAAGCATGAATTAAATTGACATACCTGTGTACTAACTCACCTGTACATAATAACAATTGGAGAATAAAGCGTACGAATAAGCTCAATTTCCTTAAAAGAAAGAAACAAAAAAGAACAAGGAACCATACAGAATTAACTTTGTCATAAGTATTCATGCCCCATTTCTCGTTCTCTCTCTCTCCAGCTCTCACTCTCTCTCACGCGCTCTCTCTCAGTCTCTCTCTCTCTCTGTCCCTCTCTCTCTCTTTCTCTCTCCCTCACTCTCAAAGCGGTAATTTAGAATATCGTTCTCACCTCGCTTTCTTTTTAGGCAATGCTACTTTTTTAACTTGGAAGACAGCAGAAAAATAAGTAAAATGTAAACAAATAATTTTTTTAAAAATAGGACACGCTTTTATTTACAAACATTTACAGACTGAAACGCGCTGATCTCCCCTGCCATTGATGTAAACACGGGAATTTGGTAAACGAAGGCTGGAGTGAAACCAGTGAGCCGTGGAGGTCAACTCTAGCAGACGACTATATATTCTAAATAGTGATAAATAGAGATAAACTAAAAATTGATTAATTTAATTACGGTACATTCGATCGATCTGAAATTTTGATACAATGCATTGTCATGCAAGATCTATCTGTGGTAAAATTTTGAAATCTCTAGGACCATCATAAGTGGTTTAATTTTACGTTTCAAGATTTGAGGGAAGGATGGATGGATACAACATACAAACAGTGTGACTTAAATAAAAGCGTGTAATAACGATTAACACCTCTTCCACCCGTTGTAACCCAAACTACGCCTCTGTTTGTGTATATCTGCAACATTCTCAACTCTCGTTTCTGTCACACAATTTCCCAGATGAAATCAGTGGATCATTATTTACATACATTTAATCTGCTTCTAAATTATTTTTAAAAATGTTTTTAACTTTTTTTCCCCGATAGCTTTGCGTATTTCTCCAAATTTAGCGTGTTCTTTTTTATGCGCTGCTTTTTTACATACATTTCTTTGTTAATCCTAATAATTAATACTGATTCCTCTTTTTTTTAAACTTTGTCTGTTTAGTAAAACAATGTTACTATAAGCGCCAATTAGTTTTTCCTTATCTTTATTAAGATATCATTTAAACCAAATAATTCTGATTTGAATGAAGTCTACTGAAGTCAATTAAATTAAGTCTAAAGTTGTCACTTTTCAAAGAAATTCAACAATTATTTGTTGTTTTTTTTAAACTGTAAACTTTTGGTATTATTAAATAATTAAATAAACTTTTATAAACTTAACTAAAAATAACCAATAATATTTGATCTACAATTTTTAAAAATGTCTCCGTGCGTGGAACCGGAAGTTTTCGACAAACCCTTGGAATGTAAGTTTCCTTAAAGAACGTAATATTAGTGTGCATATTGATATTCCATCATACGCCCCTTTGCCATTCTAAAAAGTATAATTAAAGAGGATTTGAGAAAAATTTTCCAACTACAAAAAATCTCAATTATTCCGTGTAAAAGTAGAACTAAAACTCCTTCCATTCAACAATCAAACGACCGCAGTTAGTGACATATCAGTATATAGAAAGTTTAGATATGTCAGATGGCAGGGAATGAAAAGGGAAACTATTTTATAAGTTGTTTCATTTAATGAAATGCGCAGCATTTTTTGTAGTTAAACAGAGGAATTGAGTCTAGTTATAAGAAATTATAAAGCCGCTGGTTATTACTCATCAGAGGCGTCACTAGGGTTGGTGTCACCCAGTGCGGTACCTCATGGTTTCACCCTCTCGCGAATTACCCCATAGACCTCCTACGATTCTGCCTGTGCCAAATAATGGGAACATATGGAATTTTACATTTGGTGTAAACCCTTGTGATGGTGTCATCCCCTTGTTATGGTGTCACCGTTGTGATGGTGTCACCTTGTGCGATCCGCATCCCCCGCATCCCCCTAGTGACTCCACTGTTACTCATATTGTGTTAACTCGAATAAATATCTCAGCAATTCAAAGAAATGCAAGAAAAAAATGTAAGATAAATAGCTACACTTCATGAGATTAGAGCTTACATTTCTTGGGCCGCGGTGGTCTAGCGGTAGCGCGTTGGACTGCTAAACCCAAAGTATTAAGAGAGTCGCGGGTTCTATTCTCGGCGCTGGCATGGCCCCCTGGGGCATTGTGCTGGCCACACAATCCCTTGCTCGCTAGTGGTGGCCAAATAAAACTTGTGAACGCTACTTCACTTGCCCCATCATGGACTGGAAAGTGGGTTATATATATATATCTGAGTCAAGACCTATTCAATTTTGCCACGAATGATTTGAAAATGTATCAAGAATAAAACATGTCTCGCTATCGCCCGCTCATAATGAGTCTCTGCTACTGTTGGCAGACTCCACTCGTCTGGGCCAGGCTAACACTAGAGACCGGGTCTACCCTGGCCACAATCACAAATCAACAAGGACGGTGTAAATAAAGTCGGCCTCTCAGCCCCCACCCCCACCCCGAGAACCGGAAAGCATGACCAGTACGAATACGAATACTATTCTATGGAAGGAAATATCTATACTACTGGTATCTAAATTGGAGGGAAGTAATCGATTATAATTGCTGCTATGCTTCCAGTGTTTTCTGTGAGCTTTTCTGAACCAATCACAGAGAGTGGTCTTAATGACTGAGGGATTCGCATCTCATGACTTCTGTTAGTGGTGGGGTAGCGCGGGGAAATCGAGTTTGAACAAAGGGGAAAAAACCAAAAACACCATTGACTGTCAGTGCTTGAAATTCAAAACATTGCAGAGTTGACTCCCTTGCGATCAATGAAACGTCCGTGACATTGGCCTGTGCTCGTAAGACCAGACTTTAATTGGGGAGCCAGACAAATATTTGGACTGTCGCCGTAAGACCAGACTTTCTATGTGGGCACCGGTCAAACATTCGTCAGCCCGGATGCCGTTAGTGCCGTAAAGACGATCGTGGACGTTCATCAAAGATTAAATATGGCCTTGGTCATTAATCGATCAATCATTAAAAACCTCCATTGACTTCAATCAATGATTACACACGAGCATTGTAATTAATCAATCGATTTTTAAATATTGTCACTGACCACAGTGCATGATCAATTATTTCATTGTCTTCTATTATAATCTCAATAACATACAATGTGTTGGTGTTTCATCTTGTACGTTCATTAAACTCTGCGTTAAAACAAATACATCTAAATAAATTACGTTGATTCAAATGTACGTTTTTATGAATGATTACCTAAAAGATTTCATCACCCCCTGCCGACCCCCCCCTCCACCGCACGGACACAACTCATGGGCGTAGTCTAACTTATATTTTGGATTTCATCTCAATGACGTCAAATAACAGTTAAGATGGCCACCAAAAATCAAAAGTCTCAAACCCCTTCCCTGAAAATAGACGTTCACAATTGTAGCTTATAGATGCAAACAATACTTGCTCTCCATCCAGCAGATGTATTTGAGATACACTGGGAGTTGGTTGGAGGGGGGGGCAGGGGCGGATTAAGACTGCAAGGGGCCCCTGGCTGCAATGGAAACTGGGGCCCTATCCAGCCAGTGTACATTTAGATAAAATGATTGCTAGCAGCTAATATAAGACTGTAACTTGTAAATATTCATCCAAAATGATTATTCATGAAAAAACCGATTTCGAAGAAATAACTTTTTGCCGGTATCCTAAAATTGAGTGTAAAAGACAATTTATAAAATTAAAAAAACACATGAGAAAAAAAGTAATTCACTCCCCACTCGGGGATCGAACCCTCCACCGCATGCACCATAAGCCTTAGTACTTCACATTCGGCCACGAGAGCTCATTTACGGTTGTCAATTTAAAATATATATAAAATATTCTTTAATAATTTCTGTTATTGAGCCTATCAAATACGGTTTTTTTGACTGCTAAGACTATCATGTGGGAAAAGAGATCATTTTAATAGATGAGATTTTATTAATTTATCATATTTTCAGCAATTCATGTATACATGTGTCCACATTTATTATAAAATATGCTAAGTTTGGGGGCCCTAAATCATCGGGGGCCCCTGGCTTTAGCCCGTTCAGCCCCCCCCCTTAATACGCCATAGGGGGGGGGGTACGTTTTATACATAGGAAACAGTTCGACCTCGTTAACAACAACAAAATGGAAGCAATTAAACATTGAAACCAGAAGCGATATGCATCAATATTTAACTGGGCATTTCAAATTTTAAAATTATTTTTCCCCATTAAATTACCTAAATAAATAAAAGTCTCTTTTCGTTTTTGCAATCTTATGATACTGTATTAATAACCCGATGTTGTCACCTAGAAGGCGAGCTTGGCATTTACCGTGTCAGTTTACTACCAATTTTTTTTAAAAAAGATGTGTCTCTTTCATTTCCAGGTTAATTGTTCCTTTTGTTGCACCTGTGAAATTTATTGTTATTTTTTTCACATGTCCACCCTAAAGCCTTTACGAACTATCTTGAAATCTGCCAGCTTAGGTTCAAGGTAGAGCTGGAGGCTAGCTTAATATCTTTGACCAATTTTCGTTGTTTGAAGATTTATTTTATTTATTATTTTAAATTGTTATTTTATTTTTTGCTTTTTTGTTCTGCCTTGGTAAATAAAGTAATAAACTTGACAAAGAAATATATTTGATATAGAATTTTAACCAAAATTACCATCAACTGCTCACTAGATGTAAATGAATACTACATATTGCTCTAGCGAAAATAATGTCTTTGGTGAAAACATTTAAGATTTTAACAAAGTAATTACATTTTTTTCAAAGCTACACAAATCTAAAAAAAAATGGTATTTATTTAAAACTATAAATATGACCCATTAAAAATGTTGGTATTTATTTAAAACTATAAATATGACCCATTAAAAGTATTAATATGACCCATTAAAAGCGTGAGAACTAATTGCAGTGTAGTAACACGCAGAAATAATTTGTCTGCGTTCACACGGACTTTTATAGTCTGTAGCAGGGTTGGGCAAACTTTTTAGGTAGAGGGCCGCATTAGTAAGAAGTGAAGCATCAAGGAGCCGCACCTTACCAAAATTTAGCCCTGATTTAAGTACAAACATCCATCTTTAGCATAAATTTATTGATTTTTACGATATTACCGCAGGCGTCCGCGGGCGCAAAAAACTCCGTAGCGGGCCGCATGCGGCCCGCGGGTCGTAGTTTGCCCACCCCTGGTCTATAGCATTATTATGTTTCTGAACTAATTTAGGCTTACCCTTAGTGAATCATTTTTATTTGATTTTTTAAATATAGCAAACTCCTTCGCGTTGACATGTCTGGTACGTTCGTTGGCCTTTCGGAAATAAAACTTCTGATTTAAAATTATCCATAAAAATCACTAGCTCTTTTATTAAGGTAAATTTCTGCTAGATAAAAATATGTGGACTCGTTTTGTTTCGTATTTGTTAAAGAATCGGTTTTGAACGTTATTTTTTAAAAAAAAATTGACAACTCGGTGCTTAAATACGTCTCTTCCAAATTGCCTATAGTTGAGATAAACTCAGTTCATCATCATAGGTAATAAACCGTCACTACATTGCGTCTTTTTAGGCAACTAATGGTGCTATACATAATAATAAACTGTGGGGGGAATAAACATGTTATAAGACGAATTACTGATTTTGCGTAGACATATTGAGGTGTATTGGTGGTTGCATTATGTAATATGATGCAGCATTGCAATTTTCAATCAGCATGTTTAAGAAAGATAATTCGAGGCAATATTTTCTGAGTAAATATTGCGCTCCATTGACATTATCAAGAATGAATGGAAGACTGCTGGCGATGGACGAATGTTTTCTCAGTAAACAGCTCAGATCTTCTCATATCTCCTAGTGAGCCCACCTTAGCTGACAGTTGCATACATACGTTAATCAATCAGTATTAATAGGGACAGTTATGTTTGTTGGCATTTAATAATTTAAATCTGCGAACAAGTAGCAACAGTGTGAAGAAACTTTCGAGCTCTGATTTAAAAAAAAATATATAAATTTAATTTTCATTTCAATAAGAATAGCTCTCCAAAAGTTTATTGTCATTTAGATTCACCGATTTCAACAACAGTGAAAGGAAAGTTGTAATGTTTTTATAATAGAAAGTATTAGATGTTAGTAAATTCAATTGTCAAGTGTACGATGCCAAGCATTTCTTTTGGGAGTTAACGACAGAGCTTCCGCAACAGTTCAGTTAGCCGACAGTTAGCGCAAGGTGTAAGAGTTAAATGATGTAAGCATTTTTTTCCCCAATATGCGCACGGTTTTATGTCAGTGTTAAATTTCTGAACCAATATAAAAATATCATTATATCTCTAACACAGGGGTGCGCAACCTTTGGGCTGTTGATGGCTGCATAAAAAAAAATTACTTTTGCTACGGCCGCTAAAACATTTTCACTGAAAAACGAAACGGTCTTTATAAAAAATTTACCTCTCGTTATAGTCAACGCGAGATATTAATGACAAAATCATAATGTTTTGTACACAGTGCTTAATTACAAACAAAAACAATTCCATCGATATTCTCTTATATTTCTACTTTATTGAACATGGTCATGTAAACCTAACATTATTTCAAACACGTACAGCATGAGTATATTGTTAGGTGGCATTAGTACACTGAGAACACAATAATTGAATAAGTGATAAGCTGCTTCACTAACACTTTCCATGTAACTTAGCATTCCAGAGTCCAGAAATTAGTTGCTGCCTTGCTCTTGGATGTTTGCCGAGAGTCACGCAAAGTCCTGGCACTTGCTGGAGATCATCATTTGTATTCCTAACGCCAGATTGGTGTTCACCAGTCGGGTTCGATATATTTGTTCTTGAGATATTTCATTCGTGAAAATGACGCTTTGCACATGTAAGTGCTTCCAAACAGCACTACAGTGTTTCTTGCTATTTCGTGAAGCTAGGGATACTCCAAAGCTATTTTCTATGTTTCCAGTATATCGTTTTTGTTCTCGAATTTTTTTATAAGCTGCGCGTTATTTTTTAATTCGATCAGTTGGACATACAATGGCGCACTAACCAAATGTGGAGAAGCAACGAGTCTCATATTTTCTGAGCTCTTGTCGAAATTCTGAAAACGTTCTGCGAATTCCAACAACAGCACTTCGAGGACGCCTGAAAAGGATGTAGCCGGATTTCATCTTTTCTTATTTCATAGCTCTCGATTAGAGCGGTGAGTTGCGGGAAATGATAGAGATTGAGCTGTTGGGTATGACTTTGTAGTAGAAGAAATTTATCACAGAAATCCTGTACTCTTCTGTGCATGAGGTAAACTGTTGTTCCTTTGCTTTGCCTAGCTCTATAACAATGATAAAATTAATAGTTTTCATTAAACGATTTACACTGTTATGTTCATTCACTGCTATGTCGAGAATATGTCTGGATTTCTGGTGCAGCTGCCAGCTAAGAGTGATACTTGTACACAGGCCTCTGGGTATTTGCGTGTATTGTAGCAGCTACTGAAGCTGACCGACGGGTTACACGGTTAAACAGCGCAAGCACAATACTGCGAATGAGCGCATCACACGTTTCGGCGTGCTTCAATATTAGGCTGCTAAACTTCTCTGCCTGCCCTCATTAGCTAAAGCTGCAGCAAAACACCAGAGCGGCAAGAGCTACTTCAATGTCAATGAGCGCTAAACACTGCAGCCAAAGCTACAGCTGTCGGAGTCGTAATTTGTTTCGCAATAACTAGTGCTTAAGGGTGTAAATGAATATTCAATATTGCATTTACAACTTACATAATATATTGCCAAATTGCAAATATTTGACGGACGCAGGTTATTATAATTTAAACAGATTGCCACGGCCGCACATTTTCGTGCCCACGGCCGCACGGCCGCAGGTTGCGCACCCCTGCTCTAACATAAAACACAGTCCTTTCAATGTTACAATTTTCCCTTTCTCTATGTAACCGCAACATTGGCCTTAGTTTATCCTCGTTGAAGGTCATACCACTTAGTTTATCCTCGTTGAAGGTCATACCAGTCTTTTGAAGTTTTGCTGCCCTCTCATTCTCTTGGGAGTTGTAATGCTGTTATTGGATGCTGTATTAAGATATGTCTTAGGGCCACAAGCCACGTGGTCATTGGATCGCTGTTCATTGGATGCTGTATTAAGATATGTCTTAGGGCCACAAGCCACGTGGTCATTGGATCGCTGTTCATTGGATGCTGTATTAAGATATGTCTTAGTGCCACAAGCCACGTGATCATTAGATCGCTGTTCATTGGATGCTGAATTAAGATATGTCTTAGGGCCACAAGCCACGTGATCATTAGATCGCTGTTCATTGGATGCTGTATTAAGATATGTCTTAGGGCCACAAGCCACGTGATCATTAGATCGCTGTTCATTGGATGCTGTATTTAAGATATGTCTTAGGGCCACAAGCCACGTGATCATTAGATCGCTGTTCATTGGATGCTGTATTAAGATATGTCTTAGGGCCACAAGCCACGTGATCATTAGATCGCTGTTCATTGGATGCTGTATTAAGATATGTCTTAGGGCCACAAGCCACGTGATCATTAGATCGCTGTTCATTGGATGCTGTATTAAGATATGTCTTAGGGCCACAAGCCACGTGATCATTAGATCGCTGTTCATTGGATGCTGTATTTAAGATATGTCTTAGGGCCACAAGCCACGTGATCATTAGATCGCTGTTCATTGGATGCTGTATTAAGATATGTCTTAGTGCCACAAGCCATGTGATCATTAGATCGATGTTCAGGAGATTTTTTCAATTGTACTTTGTCAGAAGTACTTTGCCAGTAGTGCATTGTCCGTAGTACTTTGCATGTAGTACCTTCTCCATTTTACCCTAACCATAGCACTGTAACCACTAGGATATAAAAGTAAAACCTATGGCATTGTATTCGGGCGTGGAATGGGTTGTCTGAAGAAACCAGGAAAACCAACACTTTATCGACATTTAAATCTCTTAATGAAAATGCAGAACTAAACACAAACCGTAGATAAGCGTAGGACGCAATAATATTCTGTTTAGAAGGAGCGTCTATAACAGATAAGATAAGATACGATTGTATACTGCAGCAATCGTCATAATTTAAACTGTCATTGTATACTTTTCTAATGCTGTAAGACTGTAAGAAATAATTTAACAAGTTTATTGATAAAATAAATACGAAATTCAGGAATAATAATTATATAGGAATCAATTTATTGTATATTTTCTATTTTTTTACAAACAAAATTAACGAAATTAGGGCTGAGCTTGACAGAACGATGTTACCGCCACAAAATGTATCTCCCTCTTTTGCTGTGAGGTCAAAATTTGACATGTTCCAGCCTGTTACGGAAAATGAGGTCAAAGCTGTTATTCTAAAATCTAAACCAACGTCATGTTCTCTTGATCCAATCCCCACTCCACTATTGGTTGAGTCATTAGATCACTTACTCCCAACAATAACACATATAGTAAATGAGAGCCTAATATCAGGTACTTTTCTAACCATATGTTAATTTACTGTAATAAAACCCTTGCTGAAAAAACATGGGTTGGATCAAAACAATTTAAACAACTATCGACCTGTGTCCAACATTTCATTTGTATCTAAGGTCATTGAAAAACTTGTCTTAAAACAACTTTTTTCTTATCTTAATGACAACTCTCTTCTAAGTACCCAATCAGTCGGCCTACAGATCTTCTCACAGCACAGAGACCACCCTGTTAAAGGTAACAAATGACCTCCTACTCGCACTAGACAGTCGGAAAATCTCTATATTGGTCCTCTTAGATCTTAGTGCTGCTTTTGACACCGTTGACCATCAAACATTGCTAAAAACCCTGCTAAATTATTTTGGAATTTCTGGCTCAGTTCTGGCTTGGTTTCAATCATACTTATCAAACAGATCACAGGTGGTATCAGTAGATGGCTGTGTCTCTCACAGAGATGACTTGGTTTATGGTGCGCCTCAAGGCTCCGTTTTGGGTCCTGTACTTTTCGTGCTGTATACAAGGCCACTTCTTCTACTGCTCGAAAAGCATTCAGTTAAAAGCCAATCATTTGCAGATGATACTCAGCTTTACACTCACAATGATCCATCTGATACTGACTTCACTGTCAAATTGATGCAAGAGTGCATTGATGAAGTAAAGTCTTGGATGACTTTCAGCAAGCTCAAACTGAATGATGACAAGACAGAAGCACTCCTATTCTGCAACAATAAATCACGCAGTACTTTGTCTCTTCCGAATTCTATCCAGGTGGCTAGTTCTGATATACTGTTCAAAACATCGACTAGGAATCTTGGCTACATTATATCTGACAATATGTCTACCAACAGCTTCATCAATCACATCTGTCGCTCAGCCTACATTGCCATTCGTCTGATCAGCTCAATCCGGCATTACTTAACAGTTAGTGCAACAAACACTCTAGTCTGTGCTCTTGTACTAGCTCGTATGGATTACTGCAATTCTCTTTTATCAGGTGTGCCAAAACAATGCATTGAAAAACTACAGAAAGTTCAAAATTCAGCTGCCATATTAGTTCTATAGGCAAGATAACATGACTATGTTACTCAGTTACTTTACTCACTTCATTGGCTACCTATACAAGCCCGAATCGATTACAAAACTGGCCGTTCTCTGTCACAACTTCTTTTCTGACTCATGCCCTTCCTATCTTACTGAGCTTCTGTCGGTCTACTCACCAAGTCGCCAGCTACGCTCTTCTGCAGATAAGCGCATTCTCTATGTTCCTAAGACACGAACTAAAACATTTGGCGAAAGGTCATTCTCTTTTTTTGCAGCCAAACAATGGAATTCTCTACCATTACACATCCGGAGTATTTCATCTACCAAGTCCTTCAAGACTGCACTTAAGACTCATCTTTTCAAAATTTATTTTCAAAATTAAAGAAACACCATTTCTTTTTAATGATTAACGTTGCTTATGTGTATGGTACTGTTATTTATCTGGTTATTATGAAAAGAATGTATATTTAAATTATTATTTGTACTAGCGTATCACCCGTCAAAAATGACGGAAGTTTTCTAAATAAATACACATCAGATTAAAAAATAACGTAATACAGAACTTTCATTTATTTTATTTATTTTTATTTGATTCATTTATTATCATATTGAACAATTTTATGAGGAACGTTCGAAAAGAGTTATATTTGGTGCAGTAATTTTTGGTGCGCACTATTGAACAAATCAGCATTACATCCAAGAAGCATTACATCCATTTCGGGAATTATGTATGTTGATGTTATTACCTCCATGTAAAGCGCTGTGAGCCCTGCTCCTTGCAGGGAAACATCGCTATAAAAATTAACAATTGAGTATTATTATTATTATTATAGTATTAAAACATACCAGAAAAGTGTTTGTTGGGAAGAGGGGGAAGGATTGGTGGTTGTCCCCGTTTTATATAGTTTGGGAACCTCTGTAACATGCCCTAATATGAGTTTATAAATGTTATCCCTGGTAAAAATATAATTAAATTTCTGGCAGTATAAGCGAAACTGATCACATTAATCCTGGGCACTTCCAACAAACCTTGTGGTTGAAAACATTAACAGCTGCTCAATTTCTTGTTAGTTTATTAACAGCAGTAAAAAATTGGCTGTTGGAACAATTTCTTGGTTGGTCTGTAAGGGAATCCGCTTATGTTTCTCCTTAACGGAGCTTTGAGCTGCACGTGATTGAACAGAGCACTGAATAACAGCGCCATCATATTGAGTTGGAATACTGACCAGTAATGCACTCCAAAAGTTGCCCGCTTTTGACCTTGGCCTTCAAAAGCAGACGTTGGGTAGAAAGGATTGTTTGGGGTTCGATGTACTGTACACGAGGACAGGCAATCACTGCCAATCTACTATTGCAAGGCGGCAGAGTGAAGGTGTTATTACAGGGACGACAGCTTGACAGGCGAAATAATCTTTGACTTTTCTTCGGCATTTGGGCCACGACTGCTACGTCACAATCTGTCATGTGCAACCAACAGAGCGTTCGTGCAGAAAACATTCATTGAGGAAGTACTTCGACTGTAGGCGAAGAGCAAAGATTTGAGTAATGTGGATGAGGGTTCGACAGGGAACAAAAGTTTGGTTTGAGATCTGTTGGCGATAAACGACACGAGAGCGGCTCATTGGACTGGGCGGGGGGTTTCTTCACATGATACAGTAACAACTTGGATCACGTGATATAGTAACAGTAGTGTTCACGTGATACAGCAACAATTAACTTGGTTCACGTGATATAGTAACAGTAGTGTTCACGTGATACAGTAACAACTTGGATCACGTGATATAGTAACAGTAGTGTTCACGTGATACAGTAACAACTTGGATCACGTGATATAGTAACAGTAGTGTTCACGTCATACAGTAACAATTAATTTGGGTCACGTGATATAGTAACAACTTGGTTCACGTGATACAGTAACAACGTGGATCACGTGATATAGTAACAGTAGTGTTCACGTCATACAGTAACAATTAATTGGGTCACGTGATATAGTAACAACTTGGTTCACGTGATATAGTAACAACTTTGTTCACGTGATACAGTAACCACTTGGATCACGTGATATAGTAACAACTTGGATCATGTGATATAGTAACAACTTGGATCACGTGATACAGTAACAACTTGGATCACGTGATACAGTAAGACTATGGTTCGCGTGATACGCTAACCTTACATGTCCTACCCAGACATCACCATTACATGTCCTACCCAGATATCACCTTTTTATGTCCTACGCAGATATTATCATTACTTTTCCTACCCAGACATCACCATTACATATCTTACCCAGCCATCACCATTAAGTGTCCTACCCAGAAATCCCTATTAAAATCCTAGACGACCTCTGCATTTTCGTTCCTTATCTTGCATTCCTTATCAACATTTTAGAAAGTTTAAGGTCACCCCAACGTCTAGAATTGTCAGTCTGACCCAAATGTTTGAAAATGACCGTATCCTACCCCTGTATCAATGATCTCCCTGTGGTAACTAAACCACACCCCCACTCACCCGCCACCTAACCTTTTTGACCCGATCAAGTATTTGACCAATCAGCGGAGCTCCATAATTTCTGGTGACAGTTATGATGTCGGTGACGATAAAAGGTTTGGGGTGGGGTGGGGTAGATGGTGGAGAGAGATTGGCCATGGGGGAGTTGACCGTAGATCAATGGTTCTCATCTTCTAGCTATAATAAATAAAAGAATAACAAATGAAGTAAGTAGGAAGCTAGTCTACCTGTAAAAAACAACGACATCGCAATATAATATTCCATGCAAGAATTACACAAGAATTTGAGCTATTATAATTATTGATGTCAAATATTCTGTCTTTGAAGGGTTCAGTTTATTGTCTTCTATCTCGCAAGGGTTTACCTCACAGCCATTACATAACATTTCATGCATGTTTAGTTGATCAATGGTCCTCTTCTTTTCAACAATCGATTATCTCCACCTTAATTTGACTCTGGGTTCATAAAACTTTTAAATAAAACCGAAAAACGTTTGCTGTTTATTAGTGAACGCGAATAAAACCGTTCATTGTTTTTATCGAATGTTAAATTTAACTAGTTCTCAAAAGAATGTCACTCAGACTCAAACACTATTAAATCAGTCAGTGTAGTAAAAATGATGCATTATCTTATCGTATCTATACAGACGCTCCTTCTATGCAGAATATAGATGCGTCCACAGATCATGACGGATGATCTGTTTGCAAGTGATGCAGCGTTCACAGGCCATGTCAACGAGGGTTCCACGCATTACCCAGCCGCCTAACTTAGGTACCCATTCGGCCCTAGGCCCCGGGAACAAATCCTTGCCTTCACATGGATCCCATGACCATCGGTACGACATTCGAGCGCGCTGCCACTCGACCACCGTGTCACTAATAAATAGATAGTTTCATGTTTGATGAGGAAAAAACTTTCTTTTGGGCAACATGCGTGAGGCAGCAGGGACCAGGCAGAGGTTTTGTATTCATAATTTTCAATATTATTTTATGAACATACCCCTGGTTCTTCTTTTTTTATAATAAACCACAATAATGGGAAGAAATAAATGAGAATCGCTGCGATATAAACATTTCAATACAAAAAACACTCAGTATTCATTTATTCCGATATTGCCCACCTCCTGCCCTTCTCTTCCTTTATATAATTTTCGGGAGATTGGAACTAATGTTTGGTGGGTTCATGAATTGAACAATATCAAGATACACCACTATAGGTCAAATGATAAGAGGTAAATGGTACCCAATCTGTTTTCTTAATCTTAATGAAAACTTCGGTTAACAGATGTTTGTTTTGGTGGTGTGTTCAGTGCGGGAGCTATGTAAAATATGCCCAAAATCTGGGGACCACGGTCAACAGTCAGCTACATAAGGCCAGGGTTGACCAGCCTTATGGATGACATCAGAAACGGCTACACATAAGTGGGGTTGTCCATGTCATGAGAATGTCAGATATGGCATTGGTGGGGTGGGCATGGTAATATTGTATAAGGATGTCTGAATAAAAGAGATGTATAGTCATGTCTCGGTGGGGGATGTTAGTGCGGTATATCGATGACCCTGTTAGAATGATGTCTAGGTTGTATTATGTAAGAGTGATGTCTGGGTAAGACATGTGAGGTTGACGTATCGTTATGTCTGGATCTGTAAGTGATCTTATACTGATGTCTGTTTACCAAGGTTCCATTAGGGCGGAACCGATACTCGGTTCGGCTACTCAGTATCGGCCGATTTTCGTATACTCGAAGATACACGCCAATCGGCCACGTAAGTGATGCCGATACCGAGTATTACGTAATTATCTTACGTAATTGCTCCAATAGCAAAGATGCATGCAGAATCGCATGTCTAAAACATTTCGTTTCCTATGGAATAACAAAATGTACCGTGTGAAGACTTGTTGTCATTTGCAACCATTCATCCTTCAACCTCATTTTGACTCTATTACTATTACTACTGCTTTGTTCTCATTGTTTATTTCATAAGAAGTGGCCGTGTGCAAAAGCCATTTAACTATTGGTTAGAATTAATTAAAATGTGTCAATGTTGAAGGTTCAAAAAGTTCAAAAGAAGTTCCTAATTTATTTTGTGTACATTTTTATAGAGAAGAGTTCGCTTTGTAATGAGTCATATATAGGTCATGAAAATGATATATGTGGCGATGCCTAGGCCTAGCCAAGGGGATTGTGACAAAATGAACCACACTATAAAAATTCATAACTTTAAAAATACAAATCCTAAAAATAAAATGTTGGTGTTAAAATTTTATTAAAAATAATCTCTTTTTAAGTATGCCATTTAATTTATTTTTTTTTAAAGTTATTTTTTTCATCAAGTACTCGGTATCGGTACTAGGTATCAGTATCAGCAAAAAAAGGGCCGCCACTCGGTAAATTTGCTCATTATGCGGAAAAACTCGTTATGAGAGATGCTCGTATGAGAGGCGCTCGCTATAAGAGGTTTTATGGAACTTGGTATCGGCACTCGTCATCGGCAAAACTTGGCCGCCACTACTCGATACTCGGAAAAACTTGGCCGCCACTACTCGGTACTCGGCAAAACTTGGCCGCCACTACTCAGTACTCGGTACAAAAATCCTACTCGGTACAGCTCTAGTTCCATCGCTTGATTGAGTCTATGCATTGATTTAATGGCCGGACCTACTTTGTGTCATGGGGGCCAAGTCCTTTTCTGTCAATACCTAATAGTAAGCCTCTTGATTTGAGAAGTAAACAAGCGAAAGATGTGGTTTAGTGCATTGTTGGTCGGGGTTCTTGGCAGATCCGTTATTAATGCTGGCGTCTTCCCCTGAGGCTTTGCCACAAGTTGTTGGCAGCACTTCATTGACCTACAAATCGATATGGTTTTTCAATACAGACTTTGCCGATACTTGATACGTATGCGTCATTTCGATTTCGATAAGTCACATTAACATATTCTTGAGAAAAAAAATTTGTTTTTTTTGTTGTTTTTTTTTGTGTTTTTTTTTGTTTGTTGAAATAATGGCATAACAAGAAGCGTTTGCATCGGAAAACTTGAATACACGGCCCTAGTCCTGAAAAACCATCCTCCCCCCCCCCATTTAATTAAATTATGCTATCATCTTTTTTTTTGCGTAGCTTTGATACGATAAGTTGCTATGTGTGAAATTCTTACAATCATCTTGAAGACTGTGACTGTTTTAGAAACTCATATTGACAAAAAAGTCTATTTTTTAAATACAAAATTATCAGTATTTAAACAAAAAAATAATAAATTGATAATTTATATAGTGCTGCACGCCAGTAAGTAACTGGGCTCACAGCGCTTTACATGGAGATAATAACATACATATAAGTATTAAATAAACAACCAAATAAGTTACAGTACATTATACATAAGCTACGTTAATCATTTACAAGAAATGTTGTTTCATTCATTTTGAAAATAAATTTTGAAAAGATGTGTCTTAAGTGCAGTCTTGAAGGACTTGGTTGTTTGAATACTACGGATGTGTAATGGTAGAGAATTCCATTGTGTGGCTGCACAAAAAGAGAACGACCTTTCACCAAATGTTTTAGTTCGTGTCTTAGGAACACAGAGAATGCGCGTGTCTGCAGAAGAGCGTAGCTGACGACTTGGTGAGTTGACCGACAGAAGCTCTGTAAGATAGGAAGGGGATGAGTCAGAAAAGAAGTTGTGACAGAGAACCGCCAGTTTGTAATCAATTCTGGCTTGTACATGTAGCCAATGAAGTGAGTAAAGTAGCGGAGTAAAATGGTCATGTTTTATATTGCTCTAAGAACCAGCCTGGCAGCTGAATTTTGAGCTTTATGTAGTTTTTCAATGCATTGTTTTGGCGAACCTGACAGAGTAGAATTGCAATAATCAATTTATTAATACTCAATTTGTTATTTTGTTTAGTCTTATAACTCTTATTCATACAGACGCTAATTCAATACAGAAGATTATTGCGTCCTACGTTCTTTTAACAATGTATTGGCAAGTGATGCAGAGTTCACAGGCCACGGCAATGGGGGACCACTCTTTTCCCAGCCGCCTTTGTTTCCCTAACTAGAGTTTTAAAGTGGTCTCTTTGAAATGCGTAAAGCTCTTGCAAAACTTTCTTTCGTAACGTTTCTACGGGTTTTTTTTCTTCCTCTTATTTTTGCAGTGTGTACCGTTCTATCTGACCGCACGCCCCAGCTTTCCTCCCCCCACCACCATCCCGTCGCACTTGAGCACTAAACCCATCATAACTGATAGCTGCCGTGCTAGTAACCTATCAGTCTTCAAGTGGCCGGATGTTGAGCGAATAGCCTTCTTGGAACTTGATACCATATCGATACCATCGCATCGATCCCGAGGCCATCCCTTTTAACGATTATATTTCTCTAGGCTGAAGGAAAGTATCGTGAGAAATCGATTCTCCGTTGCATGCTCAAAACCTTACATGAGATCGATTTCTCATTTTCTTTGGCACGACTAACGAACAAAAACATCCACCTCCTGCTCTTTTCATTTCTCACTCCCTCCGCCCAAACTCTCTCCACTCCCTTCTATCAAACCCCTCCACTCCCTTCCGCTCGGACCCTAACCACTCCCTCTTCCCAAATCCCCCTCCCCTCCCTCCACAGGAGCCCTCGCCCACTATCTAACGTCCACTCCGGCGTGTAGAAAAGACAATGCATATTATTGATTAGCGTTTCCTGATCTTAGTTTCCGTTCATTGTTGTTGACTGGCTGAAACAGACAGAAACAACTCGCCTCATCTTCTTGTCTTGTTGTCCTGCCTGTGACTCTAGTGATACATGCTCCATTTTCTGGCCATCATCAAGGGCGATATGCGGCGATTTGTAAGTGTTTCCTCCTGTTGTGTGCAATAAGTGTTATCAAACTAACCGGCTTTGTAAGTGTTTCCTCCTGTTGTGTTCAATAAGTGTTATCAAACTAACCGGCTTTGTAAGTGTTTCCTCCTGTTGTGTGCAATAAGTGTTATCAAACTAACCGGCTTTGTAAGTGTTTCCTCCTGTTGTGTTCAATAAGTGTTATCAAACTAACCGGCTTTGTAAGTGTTTCCTCCTGTTGTGTGCAATAAGTGTTATCAAACTAACCGGCTTTGTAAGTGTTTCCTCCTGTTGTGTGCATTAAGTGTTATAAAACTAACTGGCTTTGTAAGTGTCACAGGTGTAACATGTAATCATTGTTTATCTAAAATATACTTCACTGACTTCACTGACCTACAACGACCTTACCTTTCTAAACTATGTGATTGACCTACAATTCTATGATTTCTGTAAACCTTTTTACTTACCTTTAATGCCTTGACCCCATTCACTGATCTAACTCCTTGACCAATGACAATTCTGTGTTTTGGTAATCTTAGCTCCGTGGTCTCTCGCATCGTGTAGTTCCTCGACTTTTATTACATACACCCTTCCTTTTAGAGCGTGGAGTTATAAAACGAGGGAAAAGAAGGCTGTACAGTGCACATCCATGACGGCATTACACAGGCGCAATAAGGCTGTACAGTGCACATCCATGACGGCATTACACAGGCGCAATAAGGCTGTACAGTGCACATCCATGACGGCATTACACAGGCGCAATAAGGCTGTACAGTGCACATCCATGACGGCATTACACAGGCGCAATAAGGCTGTACAGTGCACATCCATGACGGCATTACACAGGCGCAATAAGGCTGTACAGTGCACATCCATGACGGCATTACACAGGCGCAATAAGGCTGTACAGTGCACATCCATGACGGCATTACACAGGCGCAATAAGGCTGTACAGTGCACATACATGACGGCATTACACAGGCGCGACGTTTTTGGTTCAAATATTGACTAGATGTTAAGTACGTGCACAACATGAAGTCATAGTTATCGACTGGAAGCTCAATGACTACCTTTGTAGGAAGAGCAATGGCTACCATTGGCTACCCTTGTATGAAGATCAATAACTACCAATGTGGGAAGCTATATGGCTACCCGTGTAGCTGCACTTCGCAACAGGGTGTGTGTGGGGGTGGGGGGGAGGGAATAATTGATTATTCTCACCAAACATTATTTCTTTATAAATAAATTTGCAAGTCTTTCCATGTTATTATATTAAGAAGGGTAATTTTGAGCCAAAATATCTGAACATATTTGAAAAAATCAATTAATAAACTCAAATTGATTTCATCCAGTAATATTTCTTTGGACAGTACAAGTGTTAATTATCGATAATTTATAATGATTCATGCAGGCTTTGTAATAAGCCCGGGCAGGGACAGTTACTGTCCTTAAGTGACCAATGAAAGTGGTCAATACGAACCGAGTGGCCATCTCCAGGGATATAGAAATTCAGACAAGAATTGTGTGGTTGGATCAGACGTGATGTCCTGTGCTGTCCGGGATAGAGGTGCTGGAATCGGCATCAGATACGGAACGAAGGACTTACTGTTCAAATAAAGGAGAGGAAAAGAATAGAGAGAGTCAAGGCTGAAAGAGAGAGTGAGAGAGAGAGAGAGAGAGAGAGAAACAAAGAGAGGCGGATAGAAAGATCATTAAAGACGGAGACAGGAGAGAGATAACGAAGGAGAGACATGGGGAAAAAGAGAGAGAGTGAGACAATGAAAGAGAAACAAAGCCAGAGAGAGGCAGAAGATTCATTTATGATAGAGACATGCTGAGAGAGAGAGAGAGAGAGAGAGCAAGAGAAAGAGAGCGAACAATAGACATAGGGAGAAAGATAGAGGGAGAAATAGTGTTTAGACTAAAATTAATAAATATTGTTAACAGCAAATCTCCCTCACATATATTATGAAGACTGTAACATCTGGATAATTTAACACTTCTATACAATCTTCTATATATATAATTCTCTACGTCGCCCAACCATGCGCCCGCCCCCCTGCACTAAAGCGAGTATGTGCAACCGAGCATGACGAATGACACTCGCAGGGTTCGACCAATGTCTCGAGACCAACATTGGTTCTTCCGTTTACTTGCATTGTTCCTTCACAAGGTAACGTGAGATTCGTAGTGTACTGGTTATTACGTCCGCCTTATCCGGGGCAGGTCCTGGGTTCAAGCCCCAGCGAAAACTTTTTTTTTAATTTTTAAAAATGTCTGTTTGTGCCTGCTCTTTTACCCCTTTATTGTCAACATGGCTGACCCTCGCCAGGGTCGGTCAATCACAGTTTATGGTTGGCAAGCTAATGTGGTAAAGGGTGGTGGGCAGGTAGATAACCACAGTGCGAATGTATCGAAACCAACAATGAGTCGGCATTTCCACCGCACCCCCCCCCCAACCAACGTTCAATCGCGTTGTTTTGATTTCTTCGTGCCATAGTTTGTGTCCGCTCTTTCTCCACTTTCTTTGTACTCTCCATGAGCAAGTCTGTGGCGTATGATGCGCCGCGGGGCGTCTAGTTTTATTTAATTCAAAATCTTCAGATTAAAGATCCAATAAAAAAGAGATATGCTTGTCTGTCTATTTGTGTGTTTTCTTACGCGTACGACATGTGACTTCTAGTCTACGAAAAGATAATTCTAGATACCCTGAGATTCGAACGACTTAATATTGTTTGGCAACACAAAAATCATATTACTTCACTGCGCAGTAGGCATTAGATTTCATTAAGGGCCTGTTTGGCGTGTAATATTGATGAATGACCCAATCATAAACAACCTTGGCCTTGGCCAATGGTGCTACTGTGTTACACTGAGTGGTTGTTATCGCGCAATTCCACGCAATCCGTGGGCTTAGTTACGACTAACGTGTAGTAAATCTCCTACTTCAGGTCGCAGATATCCAATGTTATATTCGAGCCCCCAATAAATCATTCACACTATAACCACACCGGCCGTAATCAAGAAGTCGGGTAAAGAGCTTATCTCTCCGGATTATTAGCAGTAAACCGCTTAACTTGTCATTTGTTTCAATCTAGTTTTAGCTTGACCCGTGAGACTGTTTATATGATACTCTTCATGTTTTGATTTTTTCCCCCGCAAGTTTTCTTTCTGTTACATTCCAGAACTTACTGCTTATATTTGTCAAATCACGTAGTAGGAAGTTGAGGTCAACATGACCTTAGAAATACTCAACAATCAATGAGACATTTATGAAAATCAGCTCTACTGCAGATTTTTTTTGAACATTCCTAATAAATAATTTTCTTAAATTTCTACTGTACTCCCCACAATTCAGTGCTGTTAGTTTAGATGTTCTACCATACTCTCCACAATTCAGTTCTGTTTGTTTAGCACTGAAAAGGGGTATCTTTGTATACCACGCTCATCTCACTCATTCCCTTATTTATTAAATTCCTTATTTTAACTTCGAAATCTTGTCTCTCTGTCGTCATCTCTCTCTGTCGTTCGCGGGCGGGCGGAAAAACAAAAGTGAATAATTAAATATTTAAAAAATCTTTTTTTAAAAAGGACAAGCTTTTAACATAATCACTACTTTTAGTAATGTCTCATATATAAGGGATTTATAGTCAAAAACTTTGTTTTTACAGCTATTTTTTAAAACTTATAATAAAAACTCTTTAAAATTCACGTCTAAAGCCCACACAACTTTTTTACCACTATTTTTTTTATACCAAACACCTCATAAGCGCCCGCCCAACGTTTTATACCACGGTGTTGTGTTCACGTGGTGAACTCATGGATGTCAACAAAGCAGACGGGTACCGATGCTTATATCTAGACTATAGATAAACTAAAAATGCAATAATTTCAATACGGTACATTCGATCGATCTGCAATTTTGATACAATGCATTGTCATCCAAGATCTATCTGTGGTAAAAAATTTTAGATCTCTAGGACCATCAGAAGTGGTATAATTTTACGTTTCAAGTTTTGAAGGAAGGATGGATACAACATACAAACATTGTGACTTAAATAAAAGCGTGTAAAATGACACACTTCCCGTTATGCTATCGAGCTGAAATTATGCACACAGACTCGTGTTACCTAACAGTGTCATCGTGTCAAAATTTCAGATCGATTGAATGTACCGTAATTAAATTAATGCATTTTTAGTTTATCTCTATATAACGTACGTAATTTAATTTCACAGTTAGTTATTGTTTTTCTTCCACGTGCCAGTTGAGTTCACGCGTAGAATTCACCCGTCGATGTCCACACCCCTCCCCCCTTCCCCGGTTTTAAAGCCAGGGGATAGAAGTCGGTGTCAATCTGTAAATGTTTGTCGCGTTTGAACATAATCAATACTTTTAGTTATGTCTCATATATAAAGGATTTATAGTCAAAAACTTTTTGTTACGGGGTTTGTTTATTTATTATTACCAACATTCTTTCTACTCACGAGTCCATCGTGTCTTTCCCGTTTCATTTTATATTTGCATAATCAGTTGACCCATCAGTTGACCCATCAGTTGACCCCCAGTTGACCCCTGCGCTGCGTTGATCGTGGCTCATTGCTTGTTTCTCGTTCAGTAGAATCCGGTCAAGTTTCTTATGTTTTTAAATCCTTTATATTATCTCGTAGCGTCTACTTGTCTTTCGCAAACAATTGGATCGATTTTTAACCCACTCACTGGTATCCTATCGAGCCGAAATATTGCAGGCAGACTCGTGGCGACAATAAAAATGAACTTTCAACATTTCACATCGATCGAATGTACTGTAATTAAAAACATGAATTTTTAGATGATCACTATTTATCTCTATGTATCATGTAAATGTTTATGTAGTCTGTCGCGCGGTGCGTATTATATTGAACATACTTTTATAATATTTTCCCGATCTGTAAATGTTTGTGCTAGTCTCTTGCGCGTTGCGTATTATATTGAACAAACTTTTAGTTATGTTTCATATATAAAGGATTTTTAGTAAACACTTAGTTTTTTTTAACGTTTTTTAAAAAATATTAATATTATTTTTTAATTTTTTTTTCAGGGAGTTGGGGAAGATCCATTCTCCCTCTTTGAACGTATTTATTTTTAAACATACAAGTTTATAACTAACACGCACATGCACATGCACACACATATAAAGGCACATCAAAAATTATGTTAACAGTGCTTTTATATAATTTATTATTAATGGGAAGTTAGGCCTATCAATAGATGTAGATAATACACATTTATTTTAATTTGCATACTTTATATGCCAGGAACATATATAAACATATATAATAATAAATTTCAAATACTGATTTTTTCTAAGACAAGTTTTTACAAGCTAAAAAAGTAGAAAATGTTGTCTGAGATTACTTTCCTGTCATTACACAAAGAATGTCTGTGGAAGTTGTTATAAGTTATGCACACGTTTGACTGACTATCCCTGGGTGAGTGCACTTTCTGATGTTCACATTAAAGTCACCTTGACTTATGTACAATAAAATTTTGTAGACATCAGAAGCGAGTGTGACTTCTGCAAGAGTGTCGGTGCTCACATTGGACAATACGATCATGCTTTCAAATGAAACAATGCTATCTATCGTGTGTCTGTTTACAACAAAACAGCTGTGTTGTTAGAATCTTTCTTGTAAGAGTGCCACTAGAGTCTCTTTTGTAACATTGCTATTAGAGTCACTTTTGTAACAGTGCCACTAGAGTCTTTCTTGTAACAGTGCCATTAGAGTCTTTTTTAATAGTGCAACGAGAGTCGTCCTTGTAACTGCGCAATGAGTGTTTTTCTTACAGTAGGGGTGTCCAAAGTCCGGCCCGCGAGCCAAAACCGGCCCACGAAGAAATTTTAACTGGCCCGCAGCCTCATCTGAAATAATTAATTGACAGAGGTATTATTTCTGTAACGACATTATATTTATAAAATTTTTAAAAAAAATTTGTAATGTTTTGAGTACGCCAGATGATGGCGAAAATCGATGATGTTTTATTTTTTAACCACATGGAAATGGATTTTAAAAAAACACGATGAAGTTCATTGACGCCTATTATTTTTAAACAGAAATATGTGAATTTTTTCAATAGCTTGTGATGAAAGCACTGATGCATCTGGCACTATCCAACTTTTTTAGTAGAGGAGTTAATGATAACATGTGTGTGAGTGAAAAAAATTACCTGACCTTCAGAGTCTTAAAGACCAAAACAATGGGAAAAGATTTATTTGCTTGTTTCTTCTGCTGTCAATTACATTAAAATACCATGGGAGAAAAAAATCTGGAATTATTACTTATGGTGCTCCTGTCATGATTGGTGAGCACAAAGGACTAGCAACAGTTTTCTGTAAAAGAGTCAGTGAAAAGGGCGGCAAAGCTTATAAACATTCACTGTATCATTCACCAACACGTTCTTTTTGCAAAACACCTTAGATATTATCGTGTTTTGAAGCCAGTGATAAAAACTATAAACCTTATTCTCTCTAAAGCCCTGTTTCACCGCCAGTTTGAGCAGTTTCTTCTGCACATCCAGGGATAATATGGAGATATTGTGTATCACAATGATGTAAGATGGCTCAGTCGAGGGACTGCACTTGAGCGCTTCTACTCACTTAAAAAAGAAATTATTGGGCAATGCATGGAAGTTAAGGAACGAAAAAATTTCAGACCTATCTGATACTGCTGGGCTGGCAGATTTTGAATTTTTAGCTTATGTGACAAGACATCTAAACGTTCTTAACACACATTGGGCAATGTCACAATGCAGTGGTAAGCCAACTATATTCACATATCAAGGACTTAGTAACAAGCTGCAACTTTTTCAAAGGCAACTGTCTCAAAATCCAGTCTAATGCCACACGTTTCCCCTCACTACAGGAAATGATGACAAGGTTTCCTAAAAGAAGCTTCAATAGTCAAAGGCAGAAGTAAGTTGCAGTTATCACATCCCTGACTGATGAATTTCAAAGACGCTTTGACAAGGAAATCATGTTTTTGTCGTCACCTTTCTCTGTGGACCATGAGGATGCTCCAGGCAATCTGAAGCTGGAACTCATTGAGTTGTAAAGTGATGATGAATGTCGCAGCAGACAACAACATCTTTCTCTCATTGACTTTTACCTTCAGCTGGATAAAGAGAGATTCAACGAGATTCGAATATTTGCTTTAAAAATCGTCAGCTTGTTTAGCTCGACATATTTGTGTGAGCAGACATTTTCAGTGTTGAATTTTATTTTAAGAAAAATCGTGTGAGGACGAGGATAAGTGACTCTCCCATGCGTGGTATCATACGTATAAAAAAACAGTGGCATTGAGGCTAACCTTGCCTATTTACCGCATTCAAGATCTCAGTTTCACCCTTCACATAAAGATTTTGCAATAAAAACCTCTCAACCTATGTCAGTTTTATAATATTATTTTAATCAGGCCCAGCGAATATCTTTACTTCAAGGAATATGGCCCGCCATGCTAAAAATTTGAACGCCCCTGTCTTACAGTATATTGATAGTTGTCAACCGAACCCACCCCACTCCTTGTTATGTGCAGGGCGTCGAAGGGGCGTAGTTCTAAGTACGGCAATAAAACTGTAATTTTTTCGTGTCTGCCAAACACTTTCCCAATTTAATTAGGGTGGGGAAAAAAAGGGGGGGGGGCATGGGGTATTATCTGCAGTGGGAGGCAGCCATGTTATTTGAACGTAATCTGCACGCGAAAGCCTCGGTCTGAAGTTCCACGTTTTATTGTTGCCAGAAGTCGGGGAGAGAACTGAGAAAAGAAAAAAGGAGACAACCCCAGATTGAAATTAAAGAGGAATCCGGAAGATGCATTCTTGGGTTGGGGAGCACAACGAAGATAGTTGCCTCCCTTTGGGTTAATTTGAGGCCTCATTTCAAGGTGTGTAAAAATGGGTTATCTTCTCTTGAGAGCATTTCGAGATTTGATTGGAACTTTGACGTGGCGGTGTTGTTCTGGGGATGTGTGTGTGAGTGTGCACGCGCGTGTTTGTGAGTGTGTGTGTATGTGCGTTTGTGTGTGTGATGTGGGTCTCTGTGTGTGAGAATTGAGGTGCAATTTTAGAAGCTGTTTGTTCTTCAACGTATTTTTTGGGTAGTTAGCTACAGCTCATTGTGCGGTCTACTTTGGAAATTTTTTTTTCCTCCCTCTTCAAAGGATTCTAATTAATTATCTTGTCAAACCTAATTTTTGTTTAAAGACCCTGATCTTTCATAACACGATGATGTATTGTAAATTTTAGATGTTATGCTTCTCTGTTGAGATCTTATGTTCAAGTTATTCTCTTCAAAACCGTTCTGTCAAAAAAAAATATTCTTCTCAATCTGCTCTACCTAATTTGATCTTTTCGGACTATTCTATTCAAGAATTTATTATAAAGTTGTTCTGTTTAAGTTATTCTTTATACAAGCTGTTTCGTTCAATTTGTGCTGTTTAAATTCATATATGGATGTTTTGATCACATTGAAAGAACGTATGCCCACGGTGAGACTAATTCTCATACTTGGCAAACAATAACAACATTTCTTTTTTGTCCTCAATCCCCTCTTTGTAAGTTTCAAATGGTTTCTCCCGTTATTAAAAATCTAATTGTTTTACATTGATCGTAGTTGCCATTAGATGATGTCTATTAATAGGGGTTGGGTTGGTTTAAGGCAGGGGTCTCCAAAGTTTTCTGCCTGAGGTCCGCATTAACTGTCAAACACCAGTTTGGGGGCCAACTACACACAGTTTTGTTGTAAACTATAGGTAAAAATAGTATCTTCTTTGGAGATTAAAAGGTCTCCAAGGGCCGATGAGAGGGCCTCTTGGGCCGCATCTGGCCCGCGGGCCGTAGTTTGGAGACCCCTGGTTTAAGGCGATTGTTTTTTTGACTGGATGCGTTGGTGTGAGTGGTTGTGGAATGTGGGGCATGTATGTGTGTTTAGTAGTTATGTGTGGGTTGGTGTGTGTGAGTGTTGATGTGGCTGTGATTCGTCTGTTGATGTGTGGGTTGGTGTGTTGAGCGTGTCGTAGAAGTAGAAGGGGTCAGGGCGATGCAGGACCAACAATCGTGTCTCGCGGCTTACTTTTCTTATCTATTATTACCAATGTTGTTAAATATAATTTTGAATGATATATAACTTAAGCAAGGCAGCCAACTTTCTTCTGAATGTATGTTAATTTGAACCTCTTTAAGCAGTAAATCAGATCTAAAGAGGTATTGTTAGTGTGACATGTACTTTGCATAATAAGTGGAAATATGGAATGTGATATACATTATACATCATCAAAGTTAAGGGGTAAATATGTAATGTGATATATGTAACATAAGGCCAACACAGGTATGGGGAATAAGAGGTGCAATCATGAACTTGGATCTTCTTAATGATTATATTATTTGATCTATACAAAGATCATGTTTGTGTTGTCTGCATGAAGCTCATTTTTTTTCTATGTAATTTGAAAAGATCATTTCCTTTAACGTGGTAGAGAAGAGGCTTAGCTATAGGATATTTTTTGCCCGGGGACGAAACATTTAAAGTGGTGCCCCCTCCCAATTTATAACCCTTGGGCACTTATTTTAATTTACAGTTTAAGCCTAATTTTTGCGCCACTGTGCCTCATCCCTCTTCGCAACGCCTATGTGTTAGACCAGTGCTTCTCAAACTTTTTAGTATTGCGGACCGGCAGGAATTTTTTCCATTGCACCAGGGATCGGTGAACTTTTTTCCCTGTACTGACGTGGTAGCGAAATGTCCTTTCTTGGTAACTTCTGCGGACCGGCATCGGATTGCCCACGGACCGGCACCGGTCCGCGGACCACCTCTTTGAGAAGCACTGTGTTAGACTAGAGCTTATTCTCTTTAATCAAGGAAGAGGACGTCTTCTTCAGTTTGGGTAAACATAAGTAGATGTAATGGTCATCAAGATCAGGTGCTTTGAACATGTAGTGTGCTATTCATGTCGATCATTAAACACGCAAATCAATAACTTTACATAGCAAAATATAACAAAGTGCGCTTGAAAACTTAAAACCAACAAAACACTCAAAAAAATGTTCAATGTTAGCATTAACTTTTTGTGTCAGTTTTTACGGTAGACGGTAAAAAGTATGAGGGAGACTCATACTTAAAAAATGTAATTTAAACAAAATTCTACATTTAGTGCTGCTTTACCTTTCATGCTTCTATTTTACACCAGCACCTGAAGCCTTTCCCGGGTTCTTAAAATTAATTTCATCAAATCCATTTGAAAATGATCTGATCTCAGGCCGGTATGTGCAGATATGGCTAAAAGACATTGTGCAGGAGTGACAGACACGTCAAGGATAATAAAGTTAGGACATTGTGCAGGAGTGACATAGCCAAGTCATGGATATTAGGGTTAGGACATTGTGCAGGAGTGACATAGGAAAACCATGGATATTAGGGTTAGGACATTGTGCAGGAGTGAAATAGGCAAACCATGGATAATAGTATTACGGTGGGAAGTGTAGCTCACGGTTCCCTAAGCCGTGTCATTAATGAAAGGGGGAAACTTTGTTGTTTTAAAACTTCATGAACTGTTCTTGATGACCTCGCTACCATAAATATCAGTGCAAGGTAGATAACTGCAATGCCAAAAATCTCTCTATCCAGGGGCAGATAAATCTCCTTAACTCTGGGCAGATAACTGCAATACCAAAAATCTCTCTAACTAGGGGCAGATAACTGCAATGCCGAAATCTCTCTAACTAGGGGTAGATAACGGCAATGCCAAAAATCTCTCTGACTTGGGGCACATAACTGCTACGTTAAAGGACACTCAAATTTCACACATTTTCTGTCAAACACAAAGCGACCGGTACAATACAAACATAGATTTCGTTGAAAAACAACACGAAATTAAACACATTTTATCGTTAACCCTATCTTGATCTGCTGCGTGCGCCACACCCTAGCATACTATCGCGTGTATACATCTACAGAGTTCGAGGCGTGTGTACATTCACACAACTACGCATGCCCTCAACCCTTATACACTCAACACATAGCTTGAGTTTGAGGGCGGATCGTCCCGAGCATAGAGCTAGCACCCGCACTGTTAGGATAGGAGGTAAGGGCGGAGCCGTCAGGAATTACTCCCCCCCCCCGCCCTCACACGCACAAACACAAACTACAAAAGTTGTTACCGAGTATTTCACGGCGGATCTCCCGAGGTGTGTTGTTCCTGTTGTGAGTACATATTGAAATCCTGCACGTGTTTCAATTCTAGTGAACTATTGTGACTTGACACATGGTTGTACGGATGACCTAGATATGTTTCTCTTCATTTGTGCGAGTGGTACGACCTGGGGCCTAGGAGTTTGTCGCTAGCTTAACGTGGAATAAGTTTCATGCATGTTGTGAACGATTCGCTATTATTGATAGCTCTGTAGCGAGTAGGCGGAAACTAGAATCTAGTGACTAGGAGTTGATGAATACACAATCATGTGCTTATAAATATTACGAATAAACTATCTATCACGGACTATCATAGACATCTGTTGTGAATAATCTGAGTCTAGTAGCTATAATAAATAATATACTATAAATAACTGATTCCAATGAATTAATGCATTGGATATTACGTAACATATCTGGCGCATGTCCGGACATTCATATACACAAATTAACAACACAGATTGGTTATATGGCTTTGACTATTCTCTGTTGATTCGTTAATTTTTTTGCTTAGTTCCTTGCTTAATTATCTTAAAAATTGAATTAATTTTATCTATTACTCTACTACAGAAAAGCGTTTTTACATCAATGGTCTCAAACTCTATATAATATTAGCCACAGTTTGCCTTAAAAATTACCCTTTTTACACTAAATTGTAGAACCAGTGATTGCTATTGAAATTCGACATTTTGGCACGGACTTGAAGCAAGCTAAACAAACACTTTTCAAAGTATGTTTAAAAGTTATTTTCACCTGGTTTTTGCTGATGCATCACTTTTAATAGAAGTAGAGACGATGCTATGATTGTGAATGGGTCATTTAAAACATACTAAGAAGAAAAAACCGAACCGCAACTGAAACAAATAAATGAGCGAATACGTATTTCTCACTGGCACAACACCAAACATTTCGGTACTTCTGTTCAAAGTAAATGTTTACTTTTGATTGCTAAAAACATTTGGGAATTACAATATTTGATAACTAGGAAATTTGAAAATTAGATGTGATGATGAAGAATTTTGAAAATTACGTTTTTTGAAAGGAACAATATTTGATCATTAGTATATTAGATTATAACGATTTTTTATAAAAACGATACTTGATAAATATGACGTACGATTCTTGTGTTATTTTTTAAAAAAGGATGTAACTTTTCATTTATTCAATACACATAATAAATTTAGAATAAAAAGGTAAATAATCTGACAGGAAAAATAATAAACCTGATTTATTTTTCACATACAGAAGTTGACAAGTTTTAGAACATGAACTCTTTGAATGATGAGATAGTCAGGATAAACAACAAAATAAAAATTTAAAAAAAAACAACAATATTTAAGATGCCGAATTATCTCTGGAATTACTCTAACATAACCAAGCAGCAAAACACTTTTAATAAAGACACTTCCCGTGTAATTACAACGCAAATAGTCCAGTTGAAGACATTAAAATGTGAAAAACCATAGAAAAATCTATAAATGGATGAGTGGGGAAAAACAAAAGAAAAAAACAGAAAAAATGACAACCAACTAATGCTACTTCAATACAAAATTAAGGAAACTTGGCAAACAAAAACATAGTACATTTTAAAAAGTGCAAAGCTAATCTTGCAAAGGAGTACACTAAATATACTTTTTTAAAGAAAAACATTTAAATCCAAAATGTAGTATAAATCTCCAAAGTGAGTGTGTAACAATATAATTTCTATGGACAACAAATAACACGTTATGGTTCCTTATTGAGTCTAAAAAGTTGTAATTCACAGAAATAGCATCAATAAAAGGCTCAAACCATGAAAACTATAATGATCATGAGACCAATGCTAACATCCTGAACACATATTTAACTTAAGTACATCGTACTTTCAGCCACTGGAGACGAGCGCGTCTTGATAAACTTAAATAAAAGAGAGGTAATAGGTAATTGAATAATAGAAGAAAGAGGGACATGTTTACTCCTGACAAACTGAAAAAACATAGAAATCTTCTGATCCAGATGAATTGCCAGCAAGATTACCCAGAGAACTTAATAATGAACTAAAGTATATTTAAAAGCTTCTCTAAATCAGGGTAATGTGCCCCAGGATTTGAAACAAACTGTTAACCCATCTTTTGTAAAAAAAAAGTAGATAAAACATTCCCATAGAACACTCACTAGAATTACTTTTTAATTATTAGAACACGTGTTATATTTAGTAGCATGGTTAATCACCTAGTTACACTTGATGTCTTATGCCCTCACCAACATAACTTTAGGACAAACAGATAATATGCAACCAAATTAATGTATTGACAAAAACACTTGTGAAAGCATTAAAAAATCAAATTCAAACCATATCAATAGAGTTTTTAATAGTATTTAATATAGTTCAAGACAGGAAATGAAATGTAATAATAAATATATGTAAATCAGGACCAATAACTATAAACTGCTAATTTCCGCAAGGAACAGTCAGAGTCCTCCCCCCCCCAATACTCTTATTAATTTAGGTAAATTATTTTTCCAATCGAATCTCATCAGGAACAAAAGCTAGATTATAAGCTGATGATAGTATAATTATTTCAAAAAATGATGTCTGAAAAGGATAATGAAATGTTAGATGAATTACAAAAGTAATTAAAGTTTGTCTTTCCCCCCCAGAAATTTATCAAAGCGAATGAAATAAATAATTGCAAATTACTTTATTCGTTGAAAACAGCTAAAATAACCTAAAGATGAACGTACTTAAAGTTAAAGGTATAAAATAAATTACCAAAATTGCCAAGCAATCAATATGTTAATGGATATATTTTTAAATAACAAAATCAACCAAACGTTTAGGCTTTATGACAATATAAACGCCTACTAATGTAATAAAAATATAAAATTAAAATACTACAGACCTGTTCTGGAAAATGCGTCTTCTTTATAGGACCCATCTACCAAAGAAAACGAAGAGAAATTACGACAAATAAATAACAAGTGCTGCAATATTCATTACTTGTAAATAATTACTAATGACAAGAATAACTCCATTAGTTAAATTATTAAATCCAGAAACACTTTAAAATAGAAGAAGAAAAAAAGAGAAAAGTAGTAATAATACATAAACATCAAACTCTAGCATCAAAATACAACGAAACAAAATGTAAATCAACTCTCAGATAGACATAATAATGATTTTTTTTTAAACACTGTTGTTCCATGCGCAGGAGCAAACACATTCAATTCTTAGTTTTTCGGCCTTGTATTCAGGCATGCGATGGGCGGCCGGAACAAATCAGAAAAATCAACATTCAAAACTCTAACATAAATGCAAGACTAGACATAAACTATGGATAAGCGTAGGACTCAATAACCTGATGTATATGTACAGTGGATAGGTTCACGGATTTCACGTGTAATAATAGAAAATTTTATTTATTTTTATTTTTAGTGCACTTTCTATATGTAAATTAAAGCGGGTCCTTTAAAAAAAAAGATTTTTTAAAGTATTTTATTTTCTACTTTTGAGTCTAAAAATTTTTTTAATCGATTTTTCAACCTTATCAATTCAATTTAATTAGTAGATGCTATATAGAGATAAACTTTAAAAATTGCATTAATTTAATTCGATCTACCTGAAATTTTGAAATAATGCATTGTTATCCAAGATCTATCTGTGCTAAAATTTTGAGATCTCTAGGATCATCAGAAGTGGTTTAATTTTACGTTGGAAAATTTGAAATTTTACACATGCTATATAGCGATAAACTACATTTACAAATACATTAATTTGATTGCGGTACATTCGATCGATCTGAAATTTTATGAAATGATGCATTGTCATCTAAGATCTATCTGTGGTAAAAAAAATTAGATCTCTAGGAACATTAGAAGTGGTTTAATTAATTTTACGTTTTAAAAATGCATTAATTTAAATACGCTACATTTGATCGATCTGAAATTTTGACACAATGCATTGTCATCCAAGATCTATCAGTGGTAAAAATTTTAGATCTCTAGGGCCATCATAAGTGGTTTAATTTTACGTTACAAGATTTGAAGAATACGACATACATTGCCACTCTTTCTTGACTTACAACGTTAAAACTATAGATTAAGATTGCATTTTATTACTAAAGTGTATAAAGTTTATAAATAATTATTTAATGTTCTACAAAAATCACATATTACTCTGTCTCTGCCTAGAGAACAGACCTTGAATGAAATCATGGAATCAGTAGACGCTTCAGTTGAACAACGTAGGCACTAATCAGGGGGACAAAGTTTTATTCTATAATCTGATTCGTCTTAGTGAAATAGACTATGAAATTTTAGATGGATCATCGATACATTAGCTCAATATATCATAGGGCCCAACTTGAATCTTGGTGCCCCAAGGTTGTGTCCATCTTTTGACTTCTCAGTAGCCCCAAGGTTGTGTCAATCTTTCGACTCCTCAGGTGCCCCAAGGTTTTGTCCATCTTTCGACTTCTCACGGCCCCCTTAGTAAAGTCCATCTCAAGATATCCCCTTCCTCCTAAAGAATGTTTACAGACAGTACCCTGAGTCCTCTGTTGTTAAGTTGCCACTCTGAGTGCTTTCTTCTCTTTATGTTGTATGTCGCAATAACAAAACAAACACGTACCTCTCTCCGACACATTAGTGGACAACACGAAATTTGTTCAGACAACATTACTATTAAATTAACGTCGTCATCGATTATTGACATTGCCTGTGTCAAATTTAACACTGTCATTGTCAAGTATTTACACTTTGTCAGGTAATGAAAAAGAAAATCAATTAACAAAATTTTTTGCCAAGCTCTAACGGCATTTTGTATCCTGAAGCGAATGTTGATACATCGATTTAATTCTAACGACCCACATGAAAGTCCTAGCAGAAGTGCTACTTAAGATTTTTTTGCACGTTTGAAGAAAATAGAAAACTATATTGTAATTTATATACAAATATAATTTATATAAAAAAAATAAAAAAATCATGATTATAATTTAAATCTACACACACTCTTTAGATTGAGTTATATTTAGAGGAGTAATACATACGTAGTGGTTGCGTCAAATAATGGTCTTAACTTATTCTTACAACAACAAATGATAAATGAAGTAATATTTGCTATCCTATGCCTTTCAATGGTCTTTCGTGTAATGCCTTGGGCAAGATGAGTTGTACCTTTTTTCTTCAGTGCATTACGCACCAAATAACATAGTCCCTGGGTGGTTTGCAATTCGCGAAACAAAATGCATTATGGGTGGTAAATGAACTAATCGAATGTCAGGGACTCATTTAAGCTGGCTTCATCCAATCAGGATCTAGGGTTTACTTGAATGCCTTGACATTAAGTAAATTGTCCACGCACACATGTAAACAAATGGATTTCTAAAGCTGAAAATAGCGAAAGGTTAATTCAGCGTTAATTCGAAGCTCAAACTGTTGAAAAGGTTTTCGGGCAGTTGAATTCATGTTGGTATCAACAGATCTGACGTAGTATTTAAGTTGGGCTCCATGAGAACGAACGATAAGGCTATAGGGCAAATGGAGAACTTGCTTTTATCCGCACCACACGCGGATGTTGATGGGGAATGCGCTTCGGCTGATAAGTCGGGGATGGACTTGAACAACATCACGGACAGTGTTTGAACGTCATCAATTGGGGGGGGGGAGGACGAACTGGAGACAGCGGGAGAACGCGATGAAGTCAGAGCTAGGTGACAGAGGACATCATTTGCAACGATGCACGGCATCGGCTGCTCAATGACACCTGTTTGGCCGAAGGCAGTGGTGTTGAACCTATGGCACGAGTGCCACAGTCGGCACGGCACGCGACTAAAATATTAGTTCATTAATCAAACCAACCAAGCCTAACCCCCAGTTTTGGGTTTAAGTGGAGTGTTAGCACTTGCTATAAATAAGTGGGTTTTTAGTTGAATTTTTGGCGCGCGGCCCCAAAAAGGTTCGCCACCTCTGGCTTACGGCAAAGTCAGACGCAATTTACGGTCATACTGTTAACTCACGACTAATTTGATGAATTAGGGCCCAAAGTTTACAATAACTTGATTAAGAATGATCACTTAGGGCAGTGCTTCTCAAACTTTCTAGTATGGTGGACCGGTAGGAATTTCTGCCATTGCACCAGAGACCGGTGCACTATTTTCCCTGCACTGACAATTTTTTCTGTCCATTTTTTAGAACATCTGCGGACCGGCAGCGGATGGCCCACGGACCGGCACTGGTCCGCGGACCACCACTTTGAGAAGCACTGACTTATTGCACAAAAAGCGCTACGAATCCAGTCACCAATGAAGGCTAAGACATATAAAGCACTATAATACGTTTGCACATTATGACTTCTTAGGGCGCATAATATGTTAAAAATAAGAGCACATATTGTGACTTGGGAAACATGTAACGATGACACAGTCATATTCGATGCCCCCCCCCCTTTCCCCCCCAAAAAAAGATTAACGATTTCGATACAGCTATAGTTTAAAAAAAGACAGAGGTTGTTGTTTGAACCAAAATAAGAGGTATTACAGTACAAGTGCATTGATCTCGCTTGATTAACCGAGTCAGCCAGTTGGAATCACTCGTCTACACCCCTTGACTATGTTGTGACTTCATGTTGTTAACCGCATTTCTTCCTAAGTACACACACACACACAATAAAGAACGTCCGGAAACAATCTTTATTTTAATTTATTTTCAGATGGCAAAGAGGTCACTGCTGCGTGAGGACTTTCGTGGCTCTGACCGGACGCTGGTCAGTAGCTCCCTGGACAGCAACACCAGCAGCCGCAGTAACGTGCACACGTTCGCCTCCTCGTCCTACTACACCAACAGCAACAACGACGTGAGGGGAGACGACCGGACGGACGATGAAGACGAAGAGGATGATGAGGACGACAGTGGGCGGGGCAAGCCGGAGGAGTTGGAGAGTGACAAGGGCGTGTGGGAGCGGACCTCACACTATGTGCTGCTGGGGTTCGGAGCAGTGTTTGGGGTCAGGAACATCCTCAAATTCCCGGCCCTGGCGCTTGAACATGGCGGTGGTGAGTTCTTTCTGATTAAGTCATGTGTCTGTTGGACTGGTTCATTGTGTGGGGGTGTCATGAAGAGATGTGTCTTTTGGACTGGTTCATTGTGTGGGGGTGTCATGAAGAGATGTGTCTGTTGGACTGGTTCATTGTGTGGGGGTGTCATGAAGAGATATGTCTGTTGGACTGGTTCATTGTGTGGGGGTGTCATGAAGAGATGTGTCTGTTGGACCGGTTCATTGTGTGGGGGTGTCATGAAGAGATGTGTCTGTTGGACTGGTTCATTGTGTGGGAGGGTGTCATGAAGAGATGTGTCTGTTGGACTGGTTCATTGTGTGGGGGTGTCATGAAGAGATGTGTCTGTTGGACTGGTTCATTGTGTGGGGGTGTCATGAAGAGATATGTCTGTTGGACTGGTTCATTGTGTGGGGGTGTCATGAAGAGATGTGTCTGTTGGACTGGTTCATTGTGTGGGGGTGTCATGAAGAGATGTGTCTGTTGGACTGGTTCATTGTGTGGAGGGTGTCATGAAGAGATGTGTCTGTTGGACTGGTTCATTATGTGGAGGTGTCATGAAGAGATGTGTCTGTTGGACTGGTTCATTGTGTGGGGGTGTCATGAAGAGATGTGTCTGTTGGACTGGTTCATTGTGTGGGGGTGTCATGTAGAGATGTATCTTTGGACTGTTTCATTGTGTGGGGGTGTCATGAAGAGATGTGTCTTTTGGACTGGTTCATTGTATGGATGGAAGGGTGTCATGAAGAGATGTGTGTGTAAAACTTGTTCATCGTATGGAAATGTCATGAGTAGATGTGTCTGAAGGACGTGTCCTTTGTGTGTTTGTGGGTGAGGGAAAGATGAGTAAGAAGAGAGCGTGGGTTACTAAAAAGAACAGACGAAAACGTTTTGGATATGCTCTGTTAGCTTATGTTCATTAGTGTTCGTTACGTCAACAATGCCTTGCATTACTAACTTCAAAGTCGTATAGTTTAAAATGATATTTTGAAATTTGGAAACTATCTTTATTTTCCTACCTTTTTAAATCCTTTATATTAACTCGTGGTGTCTGCGGCCGACCGACCGACCGACCTTGCCTGCTTGTCGCCAAAAATTTGATCGATTTTTAACCCACTTGCTCGCAAGATAGCGAGCTGAAATTTTGCAGGAAGTTTCGTACCGATGATAAAAACAATGTATCAAAATTTCAGATCGATCGCATGTACCATAATTAAATTATTGATTTTTTAGATTATTTTATTTATTCCTATGTATCATGCTATTTTTTTTGAGATAGAGCGTCGCGGTGCGTATTATATGGAACAACCTTTCTGTCGCGCAATAAGGTGTGTATTTTACTGACAACACTTTTTATAAACCTATTCCTGATCGGTGCGCATTATATTAAACACGTTTTACGACACAACTGCAATTTTGTATTTTTGGATGGTCTTGCGCTGCGTATTATAATGAACATTCTTTTAGTTACTTCTCGTACATAAAGGATTTATAGTAAAAAAAACTTGGTTTTTTACGGGTTTTTCTTATTAAATCCTTTATATTAACTCGTTGTGTCTGCGGCCGACCGACCTTGTCGCCAAAACTTTTGATCGATTTTTAACCCACTTGCTCGCAAGATAGCGAGCTGAAATTTTGCAGGCAGTTTCGTACCGATGATAAAAACAATGTATCAAAATTTCAAATCGATCGCATGTACCGTAATTAAATTATTGATTTTTTAGATTATTTTATTTATTCCTATGTATCATGCTATTTTTTTAGATAGAGCGTCGCGGTGCGTATTATATTGAACAACCTTTCTGTCGCGCAATAAGGTGCGTATTTTATTGACAGCTCTTTTTATAAACATATTCCTGTTCGGTGCGCATTATATTAAACATGTTTTACGACACAACTGCAATTTTGTATTTCTGGATGGTCTGGCGCTGCGTATTATAATGAACATTCTTTTAATTACTTCTCGTACATAAAGGATTTATAGTCAAAAACTTGTTTTTTTACGGGTTTTTCTTATTCACGAGTTCTCTCTCAGTTTGTATGTCTGACAGGAATCGTTTGAGCTAAGTAAATTCCCTTTCTGATAAAATACAAAATACACAAACAAATTGTGCAATGAAAACAATAAATTTGAGCAATAAATTAACTACATTTCTTTCCCTCTTGAAAAATTCTTAATAAAAGATGGATTCACTTGCACAAGTCGCAACGTGATTTATGCAATTCTTTGCAAGAGGTGTAATAAAATTTACGTGGGTGAGACTGGTCGCCGTCTTGGAGATCGGTTTAGAGAGCACCTGTATAATATAAATAAACAGGCTCAATGTCCTGTTTCTAAACATTTTAACAGTGTTGACCATAACGGCATATCAGATATTGCAGTAACTGGTATTTTATATGCAAGTAATACCCATGATAGAGTCCACATGGAAAATAGACTCATAAAAAGATTTGGTACGTTGGCTCCATATGGAATTAACCAAATTCATAATTTTACTTAACTGCATAATCTTGTTCCCGTTGTGGTTTTTACTGTAACTTCCTGTGTCCATGTTTGTTTTTGTTTTTCCTTTCTTTTTATTTAATATTTTAAAATACAATATGTTTTAAGAATATTATTATTACTTATGTAAGTATTGTAAGAATGTATTTTATGTTGTACTGATGAAGGCATTAGCCGAAACGTTTACTGTCGTATCAGTCTAAAAATAAAGCTCAAATTTATTGTTTTCATTGCACAATTTGTTTGTGTATTTTGTATTTTATTTAAAAGCTTTATTGCAGTCCCTTTCTGGTAAGCAATAGTGAGATACGAAATACAGTAATGAAGAATACGTCTGCGATTTGAAAAATCTTTATAAAATTGCTAATTGATTATGCCAGTATCATGTTTCTGCTTGTTTTTTAATGTTGCTATATATATTTTATCGTTTTTAAAAAAAAACTTGCTTTGTCTTTTTGTGTTAATTAAATACTAACATTTTTTCTAAATTTCTTTTTCCTCATCAAAACATCTCTTCTGCACTCTGTTATCCTATTTTCTGTCACAATAAAGAAACACTACTTTTATTTTCACTTTTTCACCTAACGCCTTCAATACCAGTAATTTAGAAAAAATTGTTACATCCTAATTTTTTTTTCAATTCACGTCAAACCTGACAGGTGCTTTCGTGTTCACGTACGTATTTCTGACGTTCACTGTCGGTGTCCCCATCGTGTACCTGGAGGTCAGTCTTGGGCAGTATGCAAGAGGAGGTGTGGTCAAAGCCTGGAGGATGATACCTTTAACGAAAGGTATGTATTTCACAACCTTGCCTGACAAGAAAGAAGTTATTGGATAGACTATGGGTAATCCTGAAGGAAAAGAAAGAAGTTATTGGATAGACTATGGGTAATCCTGAAGAAAAAGAAAGAAGACGCAACAAGGCAAAGAACATTTCGGTCAAAAGTTTACCTTGTCCGTCCGTAAAATGAATTTAACAGAAAACTTGGCAACTTGTCAGCCCGACAAAGTTCAACAGAAAAGTTGGCTCCTTGTTCTCTAAATAATGATTTCGTCTCTTGCTTCTTGCCACAACATCTAATCAATGCCCCGCTTCATGTAATGCGTATGTCAAAATAAAAATCATCCATCGTAAACTTTGGCTAGAATAGCTGGTAATTACCTCGAGAAATGTCATCTCGGAGTTATTTTAACAGGTCTTGATAGCCCCTGCGACCCCCTTGATAGCCGTATTTGTCTCCCTTGATAGCCTTTTTGTCTCCACTCGATAGTCTATTAGTCTCCCTTTTATCAAACGTTCTTGTTGCACATTTTCCCATAGATTATAATCAGTGAACTTGATCAGCAGGCAATCAGTAGTCGCTTAAACAGGTTCAAGTAATTACCTTACATCAAAGTTTATCTTTTAACCCTTAATTGCATTCAACCTGAAACCATTTGCCCCAGTTAATAGGCTGATTTCAAATATTATTTGGCCGTATCCAATCAGTAACATTGGCAACATACGACAGCTCATCAAGGACATTTCAGCAATCTTTCAGCCACAATTAACCAGTAACTTGTACATAATAAATCACGACCTTTAAACCCAGGATGTAAGCCTCATTACATTAATACTTGTATTGACGCTGATCATTCCGTCAACAACATTCAAATCTGACGATATTCCTTTATTTGGATGAGCTGCAGGTCTTCAACAATAATTATTGTTAATACGTTTTTTTTTCCTTCTGACCTTCTATGCGAGAGAACCGTTGATTGAAAGGTCAGGGACCAAAGATGTAATGTCTTCTTGTATATGTGTAGGTGTATGTGAATTGTGCAAGACTTGTAGGTGTATGTGAATTGTGAAGACTTGTAAACCTGGGAACGTTTTATCGATTTTGTTTGGTGTTTATTTTCAACATTCCCAGTGTTGCGCCGACAATAAAAAATTACCCGGAAGTTAACTTGGTGACCATTTCGTATCGCACTAGGGCAACGGCTTTTTAAATCCCTTATATTAACTTCACGGCCGTCTCTTTCTGTCTTGGTTTCGCGGTCGGTCGGACGGGAGGGCGGAAAAACAAATGTAAAAAAGGACCCATTTTCCGTTATCCGATCGAGCTGAAGTTTGGCACACGGACCCGTCTCACGTAACAATGCATCGTATCAAAATTTCTGATCGATCAAACTTACCGTAATTAAATTAATGCATTTTTAGTTTATCCTAATATAACGTATGTAATTCAAATTCAAAGTTTGTTATTGTTTTTTTTTCCACTTGAGAGTTTGAGTTGACGCGTTGACGCGTTGACGCGACCCATCGAAGTACCGGCGTGCTTTTGTTTACATTTTACGTGTCACGCTGAGCTCGGTCAAGCGATCGGTGACTAGACCTTTCCCCTCTCCAAACCCCTCCCCAGCCCCGGTTACACAGCAAAGTTGAGTTAAGGCAGATAGTCTGTAAATGTTTGTCGCGTTTGAAGATGATGAATACTTTTAATTATGACTCATATATAAGGGATTTATAGTAAAAAACTTTGTTTTTACTGGTTTGTTTTTATTAAATCCCTTATATTAACTTCACCGCCGTCTCTTGGGTTCGCGGTCGGTCGGTCAGGAGGGCGGAAAAACAAAAGTAACACATGACCTACTTTCCGTGAAGACATCGAGCTGAAATTTGGCACACGAACCCGTGTCACCTAACAATGCATCGTATCAAAATTTCAGATCGAACGTACCGTAATTAAGTTAATGCATTTTTAGTTTATCTATATAAACTATATGTAGCGGTCGCTATTGTTTACATTTTACGGGTAGCTTGACTTCACGCCAGCCAGCGGTGAACACATCTCTTGTTTTAACCAGGTAGTTCACACCAGGAGTTGAGTTAACGCGTTGACGCCACCCGTCCATGTCCACACCCCTCCCCCTTCCCACAGTCTTAAAGCCATGGGAGATAATTTCGGTTTCAGTCTGTAAATGTTTGTCGCGTTTGAACATAATCAATACTTTTAGTTATGTCTCATATTTAAGGGCAGTGGCGTAGCTAGGGGGTAGTGGGGGCGGTCCGCCCCGGGCGGCACTCATTAAGGGGCCGGCATTTGTGGGCATTTGAAAAGTACAACCATTTCCGACAACCGCCCTTTTTCTTTTCTAGGGGAAAAACAAAGATGAAACAATATTTGTAATTTCGAGGCTTAATTAACGGATTCGCACATTTTTTTGATTACATAGTGGATATTTTAACTAACGCAAAGCCGTTCAAAAATTTTCAATCTCTCAAAAAAGGTGTCCATTTGTTTGGAAAACTAAGCGGTATAAGTCACAGATTACTCTTTTATGAGAAAATTACCAAACAAACACAACACCGCTGGGCTGAATAATATGTGCTATTATTATCGCCACGATAGTTTTGGGGTGGAATTTCGATATTCGCAGAATGATGCGCGAACACGTACCTACAAGGCATGGTGGTTCAAATATTGTGTTTAACTTGCAAGTAGTCATTTATATTACTGTATCAGTTTTCAGAAAATTATTGTAAGGTTAGTTATTAAAAATATAATTTATTTTGCTTTTATTGAATTAAAGTAGCACAAATAATTTGTGCTTTTCATTAAAATGCGGTTATTCGTTAAAAATGTTACGCTTATCCAATTTAATAAAGTAATGTGTAATTAAGTTGAATTCGTCTATTTTATGGAAAATAACTAAGATTTATGATAAGTATATGCAAATATTCAAATTTCTACTTTAATAAACACCACAATAGGCATAGATAATTTCGAAAAAAGACATACTTTAAAATTTCAAGCGTCTTGGAAAAAATGACATCTGAAGAATTAACTAGTAAAACGAGATCAGATGCTGGAATTTTACTCAATTCAATGCAATCTTTTTCTGTTCTATGTTATCTCAATTTATGGGAACCCGTCATTTTTAAAATTAATTCAAACCCATTGCATGGAGCAAACAGACGTGCTAATAGAAAAAAATATGTTATATCAGCGGAATAATTTGTGAAGATTTGGAGATATCAACTAAACGCGGAGTTAGGAAAAAAGACGTGATTCTATCTTTAGCAAAGAAGTACATCGAGAAATGTTTATATCCATGGATGGAATTATAAAAAAACGCTTTGATGAGTTGCATGTCCTTGCAAGAAATTATTCGTATTTAATACGATGTAACCTACAAAATGAAGCATTTGAACATAAAATAACTTACTGTTTTGACATTGATAAAGAACAGTTCCATATGGAAAGAAAAAGGATCCAAGTTTTTATGGCTGTACCTACACTACAAGAAGATGCATTATGTTAGAAAAACGGGGGAAAAGGCCTGCTTGATCTTTTAAAATTTATTCAACAGTATACATTGGAAAATTCTGTACCCAACATTGTAATTTTGCTATGAATTTTTTCAACTATTGCTATCAGTGTCGCTAGTTATGAAAGGAGCTTCTCCAAACTGAAGTTGATAAAAAATTATCTTCGTTCCACAATGAGCGATTAAAGACAACAATATCTTGCAATATTCTCCATAGTCCATAGAACAAGATAGTGCAAATAATTTTAATTTTGATAGCATAATACACGATTTTTCTATTATTAAAGTTAGGAAAGTAAATATTACATATGTTAACATACTAATGTATACAATTTCTTTGTTCGTAAATAAAAAATCATTTATTTATAAATACAAAATAAAAGAATAGTGATTGGTAATGTTTTTTGGGTGTAAATTTGTAATATGTTTTGTCTCATTGGGGGTGGGGGGGGGTAGGACCTGCTACCTCAGTAACTTTCTTGTGGCCTTTAAAAAAAGTATCTTTTATTTTATAAATTTGTTTTTATATAATCTTATGCGGCCCCTTTTATTACTCCTTACATAAATATGGCATGCAATGGTTAACATTTTCCCCACTTTTACTTCGTTTCAATTACAATTGTTTATTCATGTTCATTAATTGATAAAAACCATAATATAATCGACTAACTGGCCGTCCATAAATGACGTCATGCGATTTTGGCTGATTTTTCACCCCCGTCCCCTCGTCACAAAAACTTAGACCCCTTCTTCAATATAAGACGTCACAAAGCTTTTACCCCCCTGCCCCATAAAAGCCGCATTTTCTGTTTGAAAATGAGCATGTTTCAAATAAAAAAATTGTCATTTAAGTATGTTTTTAGTGTAACGCTGCATTCTAATATCGTAACACGCGTTTTAACTAAACGTCATTAAATAAAGTGTCAGTAATCAAATATGTAAGTGGAAAATTTTTTATTTAGTGTTGCTTGTTTTGACGTGACGTCACATTTCTTAAACACCCACACCCTCGTCATACATCGTCACAAATGTATGACTGCATCCCCCCCGGTGCGTGACGTCATTTGTGGATGGCCCCTAAAAAGGGCGGCAAATCGGAGACCGCCCCAGGCGGCAAAAGTTCTAGCTACGCCACTGTATAAGGGATTTATAGTCAAAAACTTTGTTTTTACGGGGTTGTTTTATTACATCCCTTATATTAACTTCACCGCCGTCTCTCTCTGTCGTTCGTCGTCGGGCGGAAAAACAAAAGTAAGAAATGACCCACTTCCCGTGAAACCATCGAGCTGAAATTTGTTACACGGACCCTTGTCACCTAACAATGCATCTTATCAAAATTTCAAATAGATCGAACGAACCGTAATTAAGTTAATGCATTTTTAGTTTATCTATATAAAACTATATGTAGAAGTCGCTATTGTTTACATTTTACGGGTCACTTGACTTCACGCCAGCCATCGGTGAACACATCTCGTGTTTTAACCATGTGTACCGGCGTGCTTTTGTTTACATTTTACGTGTCACGCTGAGCTCGGTTCAGCGATCGGTGACCAGACCTTTCACCTCTCCCACCCACCCCCCCCAGGGGTTATTAACGCAATGGGAAGTTAAGACTGATTCAGTCTGTAAATGTTTGTCGCGTTTGAACATAATCAATACTTTTAGTTATGTCTCATATATAAGGGATTTATACTAACAAACTTTGTTTTTACTGGTTTGCTTTATTTTCTATGCTAATTTTAGCAGATGTTGAACATTTTAGGAAAGCTGAAGATTGCGAGCGGCTATTTAGATCATGACACTTGGTTATACTTCTAAAAAAAAACTTCCCCAAAAGTACATCATGGTATAAAAAAATCACTTTTTTTTCTCTTTCTCAATGAATCACTGCTAGTCAATGTGTTACTCAAATACCTATTATATCATAAGTAAGGATTGTATTAAGTCAAATTGCAAGTTTTTTTTGTTTTTGTTTTCAGTGGTTGCGTATAATGGTGATTGGCCGTGTGTGTGTGTGTTTGTGTGTGTATGTTAAAAAAAATTAACAGCGTGTTACGCTTTGTCTTGTGTCAGTCTCTTCCCAGAGCGGTCAGACGGAGATGAATGAGTGAGTGCGTGGGAGGGGGATGTTGGCTATGAAATCTCTGGGATTGTCTTAATTAAAAGGTTCAACTATGTTTTACTATACTCTGTTCAATTCCTTCATCAATTTATTATGACTTGGGAATTGGGAAGCCCATCGAACAGGGAATAGGTGTAAGTATTTGGGGGGGGGGAGGACCGTGATGTCTGAAAGGTGTAAAAGGCAGAGGGGGTGCGTGGTGGTGTTGAGGGGTGTTTTTAAAGAGATGATTCCGGGTGGTGGTTGTCATGTTTATGGTAAAATGTGAGTTTTTGGGATGATCTAAAGGTGTCTTAGTGGTGTCTATGGTATCTACAGTTGTGTTAGTGGTGTCTATGGTATCTACAGTTGTGTTAGTGGTGTCTATGTTATCTATAGTTGTGGTAGTGGTGTCTATGGTATCTAAAGTTGTGTTAGTGGTGTCTATGGTATCTACAGTTGTGTTAGTGGTGTCTATGGTATCTACAGTTGTGTTAGTGGTGCCTATGGTATCTACAGTTGTGTTAGTGGTGTCTATGGTATCTACAGTTGTGTTAGTGGTGTCTATGGTATCTACAGTTGTGTTAGTGGTGTCTATGGTATCTACAGTTGTGGTAGTGGTGTCTGTGGTATCTACAGTTGTGTTAGTGGTGTCTATGTTATCTATAGTTGTGTTAGTGGTGTCTATGTTATCTATAGTTGTGGTAGTGGTGTCTATGGTATCTACAGTTGTGTTAGTGGTGTCTATGGTATCTACAGTTGTGTTAGTGGTGTCTATGGTATCTACAGTTGTGTTAGTGGTGTCTATGGTATCTACAGTTGTGTTAGTGGTGTCTATGGTATCTACAGTTGTGGTAGTGGTGTCTATGTTATCTATAGTTGTGGTAGTGGTGTCTATGGTATCTACAGTTGTGTTAGTGGTGTCTATGGTATCTACAGTTGTGTTAGTGGTGTCTATGGTATCTACAGTTGTGTTAGTGGTGTCTATGTTATCTATAGTTGTGGTAGTGGTGTCAATGGTATCTACAGTTGTGTTAGTGGTGTCTATGGTATCTACAGTTGTGTTAGTGGTGTCTATGGTATCTATAGTTGTGTTAGTGGTGTCTATGGTATCTACAGTTGTGTTAGTGGTGTCTATGGTATCTACAGTTGTGGTAGTGGTGTCTATGGTATCTACAGTTGTGTTAGTGGTGTCTATGTTATCTATAGTTGTGTTAGTGGTGTCTATATGTATCTACAGTTGTGTTAGTGGTGTCTATGGTATCTATAGTTGTGTTAGTGGTGTCTATGGCATCTATAGTTGTGTTAGTGGTGTCTATGGTATCTATAGTTGTGGTAGTGGTGTCTATGGTATCTACAGTTGTGTTAGTGGTGTCTATGGTATCTATAGTTGTGGTAGTGGTGTCTATGGTATCTATAGTTGTGGTAGTGGTGTCTATGGTATCTACAGTTGTGTTAGTGGTGTCTATGTATCTATAGTTGTGGTAGTGGTGTCTATGGTATCTATAGTTGTGGTAGTGGTGTCTATGGTATCTATAGTTGTGGTAGTGGTGTCTATGTGGTATGGGTCTATAGTTGTGGTAGTGGTGTCTATGGTATCTACAGTTGTGTTAGTGGTGTCTATGGTATCTATAGTTGTGGTAGTGGTGTCTATGGTATCTATAGTTGTGGTAGTGGTGTCTATGGTATCTATAGTTGTGGTAGTGGTGTCTATGGTATCTACAGTTGTGTTAGTGGTGTCTATGGTATCTATAGTTGTGGTAGTGGTGTCTATGGTATCTATAGTTGTGGTAGTGGTGTCTATGGTATCTATAGTTGTGTTAGTGGTGTCTATGGTATCTATAGTTGTGGTAGTGGTGTCTATGGTATCTATAGTTGTGGTAGTGGTGTCTATGGTATCTATAGTTGTGGTAGTGGTGTCTATGGTATCTATAGTTGTGGTAGTGGTGTATGGTATCTATAGTTGTGGTAGTGGTGTCTATGGTATCTATAGTTGTGGTAGTGGTGTCTATGGTATCTACAGTTGTGTTAGTGGTGTCTATGGTATCTACAGTTGTGGTAGTGGTGTCTATGGTATCTACAGTTGTGTTAGTGGTGTCTATGGTATCTATAGTTGTGGTAGTGGTGTCTATGGTATCTATAGTTGTGGTAGTGGTGTCTATGGTATCTATAGTTGTGTTAGTGGTGTCTATGGTATCTATAGTTGTGGTAGTGGTGTCTATGTATCTATAGTTGTGGTAGTGGTGTCTATGGTATCTATAGTTGTGGTAGTGGTGTCTATGGTATCTATAGTTGTGGTAGTGGTGTCTATGGTATCTATAGTTGTGGTAGTGGTGTCTATGGTATCTATAGTTGTGGTAGTGGTGTCTATAGTTGTGGTAGTGGTGTCTATGGTATCTACAGTTGTGTTAGTGGTGTCTATGGTATCTACAGTTGTGTTAGTGGTGTCTATGGTATCTACAGTTGTGTTAGTGGTGTCTATGGTATCTACAGTTGTGTTAGTGGTGTCTATGGTATCTACAGTTGTGGTAGTGGTGTCTATGGTATCTACAGTTGTGTTAGTGGTGTCTATGATATCTATAGTTGTGGTAGTGGTGTCTATGGTATCTATAGTTGTGGTAGTGGTGTCTATGGTATCTATAGTTGTGGTAGTGGTGTCTATGGTATCTACAGTTGTGTTAGTGGTGTCTATGGTATCTATAGTTGTGGTAGTGGTGTCTATGGTATCTATAGTTGTGGTAGTGGTGTCTATGGTATCTACAGTTGTGTTAGTGGTGTCTATGGTATCTATAGTTGTGGTAGTGGTGTCTATGGTATCTATAGTTGTGGTAGTGGTGTCTATGGTATCTATAGTTGTGTTAGTGGTGTCTATGGTATCTATAGTTGTGGTAGTGGTGTCTATGGTATCTATAGTTGTGGTAGTGGTGTCTATGGTATCTATAGTTGTGGTAGTGGTGTCTATGGTATCTATAGTTGTGGTAGTGGTGTCTATGGTATCTATAGTTGTGGTAGTGGTGTCTATGGTATCTATAGTTGTGGTAGTGGTGTCTATAGTTGTGGTAGTGGTGTCTATGGTATCTATAGTTGTGGTAGTGGTGTCTATGGTATCTATAGTTGTGGTAGTGGTGTCTATGGTATCTATAGTTGTGGTAGTGGTGTCTATGGTATCTATAGTTGTGGTAGTGGTGTCTATGGTATCTATAGTTGTGGTAGTGGTGTCTATGGTATCTATAGTTGTGGTAGTGGTGTCTATGGTATCTATAGTTGTGGTAGTGGTGTCTATGGTATCTATAGTTGTGGTAGTGGTGTCTATGGTATCTATAGTTGTGGTAGTGGTGTCTATGGTATCTATAGTTGTGGTAGTGGTGTCTATGGTATCTATAGTTGTGGTAGTGGTGTCTATGGTATCTATAGTTGTGGTAGTGGTGTCTATGGTATCTATAGTTGTGGTAGTGGTGTCTATGGTATCTATAGTTGTGGTAGTGGTGTCTATGGTATCTATAGTTGTGGTAGTGGTGTCTATGGTATCTATAGTTGTGGTAGTGGTGTCTATGGTATCTATAGTTGTGGTAGTGGTGTCTATGGTATCTATAGTTGTGGTAGTGGTGTCTATGGTATCTATAGTTGTGGTAGTGGTGTCTATGGTATCTATAGTTGTGGTAGTGGTGTCTATGGTATCTATAGTTGTGGTAGTGGTGTCTATGGTATCTATAGTTGTGGTAGTGGTGTCTATGGTATCTATAGTTGTGGTAGTGGTGTCTATGGTATCTATAGTTGTGGTAGTGGTGTCTATGGTATCTATAGTTGTGGTAGTGGTGTCTATGGTATCTATAGTTGTGGTAGTGGTGTCTATGGTATCTATAGTTGTGGTAGTGGTGTCTATGGTATCTATAGTTGTGGTAGTGGTGTCTATGGTATCTATAGTTGTGGTAGTGGTGTCTATGGTATCTATAGTTGTGGTAGTGGTGTCTATGGTATCTATAGTTGTGGTAGTGGTGTCTATGGTATCTATAGTTGTGGTAGTGGTGTCTATGGTATCTATAGTTGTGGTAGTGGTGTCTATGGTATCTATAGTTGTGGTAGTGGTGTCTATGGTATCTATAGTTGTGGTAGTGGTGTCTATGGTATCTATAGTTGTGGTAGTGGTGTCTATGGTATCTATAGTTGTGGTAGTGGTGTCTATGGTATCTATAGTTGTGGTAGTGGTGTCTATGGTATCTATAGTTGTGGTAGTGGTGTCTATGGTATCTATAGTTGTGGTAGTGGTGTCTATGGTATCTATAGTTGTGGTAGTGGTGTCTATGGTATCTATAGTTGTGGTAGTGGTGTCTATGGTATCTATAGTTGTGGTAGTGGTGTCTATGGTATCTATAGTTGTGGTAGTGGTGTCTATGGTATCTATAGTTGTGGTAGTGGTGTCTATGGTATCTATAGTTGTGGTAGTGGTGTCTATGGTATCTATAGTTGTGGTAGTGGTGTCTATGGTATCTATAGTTGTGGTAGTGGTGTCTATGGTATCTATAGTTGTGGTAGTGGTGTCTATGGTATCTATAGTTGTGGTAGTGGTGTCTATGGTATCTATAGTTGTGGTAGTGGTGTCTATGGTATCTATAGTTGTGGTAGTGGTGTCTATGGTATCTATAGTTGTGGTAGTGGTGTCTATGGTATCTATAGTTGTGGTAGTGGTGTCTATGGTATCTATAGTTGTGGTAGTGGTGTCTATGGTATCTATAGTTGTGGTAGTGGTGTCTATAGTTGTGGTAGTGGTGTCTATGGTATCTATAGTTGTGGTAGTGGTGTCTATGGTATCTATAGTTGTGGTAGTGGTGTCTATGGTATCTATAGTTGTGGTAGTGGTGTCTATGGTATCTATAGTTGTGGTAGTGGTGTCTATGGTATCTATAGTTGTGGTAGTGGTGTCTATGGTATCTATAGTTGTGGTAGTGGTGTCTATGGTATCTATAGTTGTGGTAGTGGTGTCTATGGTATCTATAGTTGTGGTAGTGGTGTCTATGGTATCTATAGTTGTGGTAGTGGTGTCTATGGTATCTATAGTTGTGGTAGTGGTGTCTATGGTATCTATAGTTGTGGTAGTGGTGTCTATGGTATCTATAGTTGTGGTAGTGGTGTCTATGGTATCTATAGTTGTGGTAGTGGTGTCTATGGTATCTATAGTTGTGGTAGTGGTGTCTATGGTATCTATAGTTGTGGTAGTGGTGTCTATAGTTGTGGTAGTGGTGTCTATGGTATCTATAGTTGTGGTAGTGGTGTCTATGGTATCTATAGTTGTGGTAGTGGTGTCTATGGTATCTATAGTTGTGGTAGTGGTGTCTATGGTATCTATAGTTGTGTTAGTGGTGTCTATGGTATCTATAGTTGTGGTAGTGGTGTCTATGGTATCTATAGTTGTGGTAGTGGTGTCTATGGTATCTATAGTTGTGGTAGTGGTGTCTATGGTATCTATAGTTGTGGTAGTGGTGTCTATGGTATCTATAGTTGTGGTAGTGGTGTCTATGGTATCTATAGTTGTGGTAGTGGTGTCTATGGTATCTATAGTTGTGGTAGTGGTGTCTATGGTATCTATAGTTGTGGTAGTGGTGTCTATGGTATCTATAGTTGTGGTAGTGGTGTCTATGGTATCTATAGTTGTGGTAGTGGTGTCTATGGTATCTATAGTTGTGGTAGTGGTGTCTATGGTATCTATAGTTGTGGTAGTGGTGTCTATGGTATCTATAGTTGTGGTAGTGGTGTCTATGGTATCTATAGTTGTGGTAGTGGTGTCTATGGTATCTATAGTTGTGGTAGTGGTGTCTATGGTATCTATAGTTGTGGTAGTGGTGTCTATGGTATCTATAGTTGTGGTAGTGGTGTCTATGGTATCTATAGTTGTGGTAGTGGTGTCTATGGTATCTATAGTTGTGGTAGTGGTGTCTATGGTATCTATAGTTGTGGTAGTGGTGTCTATGGTATCTATAGTTGTGGTAGTGGTGTCTATGGTATCTATAGTTGTGGTAGTGGTGTCTATGGTATCTATAGTTGTGGTAGTGGTGTCTATGGTATCTATAGTTGTGGTAGTGGTGTCTATGGTATCTATAGTTGTGGTAGTGGTGTCTATGGTATCTATAGTTGTGGTAGTGGTGTCTATGGTATCTATAGTTGTGGTAGTGGTGTCTATGGTATCTATAGTTGTGGTAGTGGTGTCTATGGTATCTATAGTTGTGGTAGTGGTGTCTATGGTATCTATAGTTGTGGTAGTGGTGTCTATGGTATCTATAGTTGTGGTAGTGGTGTCTATGGTATCTATAGTTGTGGTAGTGGTGTCTATGGTATCTATAGTTGTGGTAGTGGTGTCTATGGTATCTATAGTTGTGGTAGTGGTGTCTATGGTATCTATAGTTGTGGTAGTCTATAGTTGTGGTAGTGGTGTCTATGGTATCTATAGTTGTGGTAGTGGTGTCTATGGTATCTATAGTTGTGGTAGTGGTGTCTATGGTATCTATAGTTGTGGTAGTGGTGTCTATGGTATCTATAGTTGTGGTAGTGGTGTCTATGGTATCTATAGTTGTGGTAGTGGTGTCTATGGTATCTATAGTTGTGGTAGTGGTGTCTATGGTATCTATAGTTGTGGTAGTGGTGTCTATGGTATCTATAGTTGTGGTAGTGGTGTCTATGGTATCTATAGTTGTGGTAGTGGTGTCTATGGTATCTATAGTTGTGGTAGTGGTGTCTATGGTATCTATAGTTGTGGTAGTGGTGTCTATGGTATCTATAGTTGTGGTAGTGGTGTCTATGGTATCTATAGTTGTGGTAGTGGTGTCTATGGTATCTATAGTTGTGGTAGTGGTGTCTATGGTATCTATAGTTGTGGTAGTGGTGTCTATGGTATCTATAGTTGTGGTAGTGGTGTCTATGGTATCTATAGTTGTGGTAGTGGTGTCTATGGTATCTATAGTTGTGGTAGTGGTGTCTATGGTATCTATAGTTGTGGTAGTGGTGTCTATGGTATCTATAGTTGTGGTAGTGGTGTCTATGGTATCTATAGTTGTGGTAGTGGTGTCTATGGTATCTATAGTTGTGGTAGTGGTGTCTATGGTATCTATAGTTGTGGTAGTGGTGTCTATGGTATCTATAGTTGTGGTAGTGGTGTCTATGGTATCTATAGTTGTGGTAGTGGTGTCTATGGTATCTATAGTTGTGGTAGTGGTGTCTATGGTATCTATAGTTGTGGTAGTGGTGTCTATGGTATCTATAGTTGTGGTAGTGGTGTCTATGGTATCTATAGTTGTGGTAGTGGTGTCTATGGTATCTATAGTTGTGGTAGTGGTGTCTATGGTATCTATAGTTGTGGTAGTGGTGTCTATGGTATCTATAGTTGTGGTAGTGGTGTCTATGGTATCTATAGTTGTGGTAGTGGTGTCTATGGTATCTATAGTTGTGGTAGTGGTGTCTATGGTATCTATAGTTGTGGTAGTGGTGTCTATGGTATCTATAGTTGTGGTAGTGGTGTCTATGGTATCTATAGTTGTGGTAGTGGTGTCTATGGTATCTATAGTTGTGGTAGTGGTGTCTATGGTATCTATAGTTGTGGTAGTGGTGTCTATGGTATCTATAGTTGTGGTAGTGGTGTCTATGGTATCTATAGTTGTGGTAGTGGTGTCTATGGTATCTATAGTTGTGGTAGTGGTGTCTATGGTATCTATAGTTGTGGTAGTGGTGTCTATGGTATCTATAGTTGTGGTAGTGGTGTCTATGGTATCTATAGTTGTGGTAGTGGTGTCTATGGTATCTATAGTTGTGGTAGTGGTGTCTATGGTATCTATAGTTGTGGTAGTGGTGTCTATGGTATCTATAGTTGTGGTAGTGGTGTCTATGGTATCTATAGTTGTGGTAGTGGTGTCTATGGTATCTATAGTTGTGGTAGTGGTGTCTATGGTATCTATAGTTGTGGTAGTGGTGTCTATGGTATCTATAGTTGTGGTAGTGGTGTCTATGGTATCTATAGTTGTGGTAGTGGTGTCTATGGTATCTATAGTTGTGGTAGTGGTGTCTATGGTATCTATAGTTGTGGTAGTGGTGTCTATGGTATCTATAGTTGTGGTAGTGGTGTCTATGGTATCTATAGTTGTGGTAGTGGTGTCTATGGTATCTATAGTTGTGGTAGTGGTGTCTATGGTATCTATAGTTGTGGTAGTGGTGTCTATGGTATCTATAGTTGTGGTAGTGGTGTCTATGGTATCTATAGTTGTGGTAGTGGTGTCTATGGTATCTATAGTTGTGGTAGTGGTGTCTATGGTATCTATAGTTGTGGTAGTGGTGTCTATGGTATCTATAGTTGTGGTAGTGGTGTCTATGGTATCTATAGTTGTGGTAGTGGTGTCTATGGTATCTATAGTTGTGGTAGTGGTGTCTATGGTATCTATAGTTGTGGTAGTGGTGTCTATGGTATCTATAGTTGTGGTAGTGGTGTCTATGGTATCTATAGTTGTGGTAGTGGTGTCTATGGTATCTATAGTTGTGGTAGTGGTGTCTATGGTATCTATAGTTGTGGTAGTGGTGTCTATGGTATCTATAGTTGTGGTAGTGGTGTCTATGGTATCTATAGTTGTGGTAGTGGTGTCTATGGTATCTATAGTTGTGGTAGTGGTGTCTATGGTATCTATAGTTGTGGTAGTGGTGTCTATGGTATCTATAGTTGTGGTAGTGGTGTCTATGGTATCTATAGTTGTGGTAGTGGTGTCTATGGTATCTATAGTTGTGGTAGTGGTGTCTATGGTATCTATAGTTGTGGTAGTGGTGTCTATGGTATCTATAGTTGTGGTAGTGGTGTCTATGGTATCTATAGTTGTGGTAGTGGTGTCTATGGTATCTATAGTTGTGGTAGTGGTGTCTATGGTATCTATAGTTGTGGTAGTGGTGTCTATGGTATCTATAGTTGTGGTAGTGGTGTCTATGGTATCTATAGTTGTGGTAGTGGTGTCTATGGTATCTATAGTTGTGGTAGTGGTGTCTATGGTATCTATAGTTGTGGTAGTGGTGTCTATGGTATCTATAGTTGTGGTAGTGGTGTCTATGGTATCTATAGTTGTGGTAGTGGTGTCTATGGTATCTATAGTTGTGGTAGTGGTGTCTATGGTATCTATAGTTGTGGTAGTGGTGTCTATGGTATCTATAGTTGTGGTAGTGGTGTCTATGGTATCTATAGTTGTGGTAGTGGTGTCTATAGTTGTGGTAGTGGTGTCTATGGTATCTATAGTTGTGGTAGTGGTGTCTATGGTATCTATAGTTGTGGTAGTGGTGTCTATGGTATCTATAGTTGTGGTAGTGGTGTCTATGGTATCTATAGTTGTGGTAGTGGTGTCTATGGTATCTATAGTTGTGGTAGTGGTGTCTATGGTATCTATAGTTGTGGTAGTGGTGTCTATGGTATCTATAGTTGTGGTAGTGGTGTCTATGGTATCTATAGTTGTGGTAGTGGTGTCTATGGTATCTATAGTTGTGGTAGTGGTGTCTATGGTATCTATAGTTGTGGTAGTGGTGTCTATGGTATCTATAGTTGTGGTAGTGGTGTCTATGGTATCTATAGTTGTGGTAGTGGTGTCTATGGTATCTATAGTTGTGGTAGTGGTGTCTATGGTATCTATAGTTGTGGTAGTGGTGTCTATAGTTGTGGTAGTGGTGTCTATGGTATCTATAGTTGTGGTAGTGGTGTCTATGGTATCTATAGTTGTGGTAGTGGTGTCTATGGTATCTATAGTTGTGGTAGTGGTGTCTATGGTATCTATAGTTGTGGTAGTGGTGTCTATGGTATCTATAGTTGTGGTAGTGGTGTCTATAGTTGTGTAGTGTGTCTATGGTATCTATAGTTGTGGTAGTGGTGTCTATGGTATCTATAGTTGTGGTAGTGGTGTCTATGGTATCTATAGTTGTGGTAGTGGTGTCTATGGTATCTATAGTTGTGGTAGTGGTGTCTATAGTTGTGGTAGTGGTGTCTATGGTATCTATAGTTGTGGTAGTGGTGTCTATGGTATCTATAGTTGTGGTAGTGGTGTCTATGGTATCTATAGTTGTGGTAGTGGTGTCTATAGTTGTGGTAGTGGTGTCGTATCTAGTTGTGGTAGTGGTGTCTATAGTTGTGGTAGTGGTGTCTATGGTATCTATAGTTGTGGTAGTGGTGTCTATGGTATCTATAGTTGTGGTAGTGGTGTCTATGGTATCTATAGTTGTGGTAGTGGTGTCTATAGTTGTGGTAGTGGTGTCTATGGTATCTATAGTTGTGGTAGTGGTGTCTATGGTATCTATAGTTGTGGTAGTGGTGTCTATGGTATCTATAGTTGTGGTAGTGGTGTCTATTGGTATCTATAGTTGTGGTAGTGGTGTCTATGGTATCTATAGTTGTGGTAGTGGTGTCTATGGTATCTATAGTTGTGGTAGTGGTGTCTATGGTATCTATAGTTGTGGTAGTGGTGTCTATGGTATCTATAGTTGTGGTAGTGGTGTCTATGGTATCTATAGTTGTGGTAGTGGTGTCTATGGTATCTATAGTTGTGGTAGTGGTGTCTATGGTATCTATAGTTGTGGTAGTGGTGTCTATAGTTGTGGTAGTGGTGTCTATGGTATCTATAGTTGTGGTAGTGGTGTCTATGGTATCTATCAGTTGTGGTAGTGGTGTCTATGTATCTATAGTTGTGGTAGTGGTGTCTATGGTATCTATAGTTGTGGTAGTGGTGTCTATGGTATCTATAGTTGTGGTAGTGGTGTCTATGGTATCTATAGTTGTGGTAGTGGTGTCTATGGTAGCTATAGTTGTGGTAATAGTGTCTATAGTGTGTAGCGGTGTATATGGTGTCTATAGTTGTGGTATGGTGTCTCTATAGTTGTTGTGGTCTTATGGTATTTGTTGTGTAGTGGTGTCTATGGTATCTATAGTTGTGGTAGTGGTGTCTATGGTATCTATAGTTGTGGTTAGTGTGTCTATATCTAGTTGTGGTAGTGGTGTCTATGGTATCTATAGTTGTTGGTTAGTGGTGTTATGGTATCTATAGTTGTGGTAGTGGTGTCTATGGTATCTATAGTTGTGGTAGTGGTGTCTATGGTATCTATAGTTGTGGTAGTGGTTGTCTTATGGTATCTATTAGTTGTGGTAGTGGTGTCTTATGGTATCTATAGTTGTGGTAGTGGTGTCTATGGATCTATAGTTGTGGTAGTGGTGTCTATGGTATCTATAGTTGTGTGGTAGTGGTTGTCCTATGGTATCTATAGTTGTGGTAGTGGTGTCTATGGTAGTACTTCTCTATAAGTGGGCAGAGTTGATGAAGTTTAATCAAAAGAAGTAGAGAATCCCAATCCACTGTATAAAAAAATAATAACAAAAAATAAAGGAAATAGTGTCCTATTAGTGGTTGTGGTAGAAGTGTTAATAACACAAAAAACAGCACTAGTTTTGTAACATCCACCACTTAAACAAACTAAATAGTACCTTAAATTAGACTCAACAACAACAAACTGTGATTATGTAATCGATTTAGACAATGGTACACCTCACCTAAAATATGTACGATATTAATTACCCCCTAAACAACTATACAACCACCACCCACACCAACTCCGCCACTCTAGACGACGCACCCCATCATTTGAAAAAACAAGGGTCCACACCACACAAGTTAAGATAATGTGTGCTGAAGATCCGAACACCTGAACTATGTGACCAAATTGACAAAAAGAAACAAACTGAAAGGGTACTATGAAGACCCAAAAAAGGTAGCTCACTAAGGCGAGTTGAGTAAAGTGTTGTACGTACAGCAAAGGTAGGTAATAACTAATATTTCAATATTGAATTTAATGAATTAGTGGTTGTACATAATATACACATGACCACATCTATCCATAAATATTACCTATTGATACTAAAGTAAACAACAAATCTATTAGTACGATTAACCAAAGTTACTCACACGGATATTGTGGGTAATTGGTGGTAACTAACAACCTAAAGAGTAGGACTACTAATAGTGCGTGAAGATGGGGAATAGTATACAAACATGTACACACAAGTTATGTGTGTAAGGTAACTGGTAGGTCAATTTGGTAACATATAAGTTAGTGGTATAGTGTTGTGACTATGTATCAAAAGTTGATGTAAGTGTTGGAGACTATTGAATCTATCTATAAGTTGTGGATAAAGTATGGAGTACAAATGAAGATAACACTAGGATGTATGGAAATGTGATACACATTGAAACAAAAGTAATAATTATTGAACAAGGAGACCCTCATGGTATCAAACTCGGTGGAAGAAGGTTACTAAAATGGAATAGAAGCCGATCTGATATTACTAACTTTACTCATCACCACTATACGAAGTGATTGTAAGAATGAGACTATACTAAGTAAACTCAGCAGAAGTGGTGAAGATAGGAGACCAAAGGAAACTCACTAGGTAAAGATTTCAAGAGGGTAGACTCATGGTAACACCACACAAAGAATATGGTCTATATTAATACCACAACATCCATGAAAACACTAAATATTACTATTATACACATTACGCACCACTAATATTACCAGCTATGACAAATCGAAGATTACGCGTAGACAAAACACAAACCATAGCTAATTTACTACAACTACAACAAACACAACTCTCCGTAAGCCTGGCGAAGTATGTACGGAATTAGTCACATCCCCAACACACTCTGAAGTATGTGTATAATACACTGTGAATTCACACTTAGTAGGACTAGTATAACACATTACGACCACCATTAATAGTACCCTAGTAGACACATTACACACAAAGAATATTGGACTAGGAAGAAGATCTATGGTTATCTAATAGAATAAGGAATTGGAGTTCTATTTGACACACTACGAATAGGGTAGAGGTTACACAGGAATATGCTAACTACATAGGAAGTAGGTTACTAACAGTTGAGGTATAGGAAGTCTATAATAAGGTAATCATATTATTTAGAGGTAGTTTGGTTTGACACACAACTGTGACCACAACACACAGAATATAACTTTTATACAAACTTTACCACAAACGAAGTTTAAAGCAGGTGTCCTCTGTACTCCGTTAAGAAGTCTATGATTATTACACTATTGTATGACTCACTGAATCTACTGTGTGGATGATGAACGAACATATACAGAAACTGAAATTAGTGAGCTATGCATTTTAAAATGGATTCTACACCCGCTGAATTGTGTAGTCTGTGTCCTATAAATATCTATAGAAGTGGTAGTTTGTAGGTCATACGGGAAATCAATTATTTTGTAGGAATAAGGTAGACGTATTAGGTAAAGCTATAACGGTATGTGTGGTAATCCAAGTAGTCTATAGGAATGTGGGAAATACCGTGATCAGGTCGTAAAATTGGTACAAAAATGAAGGATGTTGGTAAGAGGAGTCTAAACCAAAATATCTAAAGTTAATAGGAAGATGGATTATCAAAAACAGGAAACAAATGAATAATTGTAATATGATTAATACACAAAAAAAACGTTGATGAAAATATTCATTACTCTATTAAACTCTAGGAAATGTTGTTGACGTCAGGATTTCCTTAACAATGATTTGTGTGAAAGGCATTGTCGTCAAAAAAGATTTTGGTGATCTTGTCCTAATAGATGTGGTTGCGATGTGTAGTCTATATTATCTTATGTTTTGGTAGTGGTGTTCAATGGAATGCAAAGAGTTGTGGTAAGATTATAGACAAAAATTTTAGTATTTAAGATGGATACAAAATATGAAAACAACATTCAAACAACAAGTAATATGTAACAGGATAAGAAGTGGTAGTTCACATGAATAGCTAAACGATATAAGTTTGAGATTGTGAATTTGGGTGATCCCTATGTACGCTAACTAAAAGAAAATAGGTATACAAGAAATACTCAAACGAGGTTTGGTGAGATTCGTGAGAAAACCAATAAATATCAAAAAATTTTGATCGATATGATCCTTACCCCTCTAGGGCAGCGCTAAATAAGGTTAGTGGAATATGTTAAGGGTGACAATATTATCCTATAGTTGGGTAGTTAGTTTCTTTGTGTCTATAGGTAATCTATAGTTGAGATTGTAGTGTCGTCCTGACTAAATAGGTAAATACCCAACAAAACCAAAAGGGGCGGGTATTTTGGGGGGGGGTGGGGGCGGGGGGGGGTGGTATTTGGTGTTAAGTGGTATACGGGTGTCCAAATAGGTAATCTATAGGTATGATGGAACAACTCAGCGGTGTCTTAAAAAAGTTCTATATTAAAAATTTATAAAAAAGTATCTCAAAAACATTGTAACTAATAAGAAGGAACCTAAACGTTGGATGTAAACGAGAGTTGTAGTCAACTGGAAATCAATCTATACAATATAATAAAAAACTACAAAAGTAGCGAATATATGGTAGTAATATGGTAAAGGTGTGGTGGGTGGTGGGTTGGTGGGGGGGTGTTGAGGGGTATTTGGGGTGTAGGGTGGTGTTGTGGTGTTTGTGAGCGTGGGGGGTATGGTGTGGGGGTGTGGGGGTGTGGGGGGTGGGGTGTAGCTGTTGGGGGTGGTTGGGGGTGATTGGGGTGTGGGTGGTACGAGTCTAATTGTATTATCAATTAAATTGCATTGGGTGTCACGGTGGTAAGTCCTATACTCTATAGGAGTATGTTGTAGGTAGTGGAGAAATCCTAATGGAAACACTCCTATAGAAGTTGGGGTAAGTGGAGTCCTAAAGGTAATCTACAGCGACAATAAAGGTTGGTTTTAGGCATATGTGTCCTATAGGGTATCTATATTGAGTGAAGATTGGGTGTCTTATAATAAAAATTGGTACATAATCGTTAATCCTTCTAATACTATAAAGGGAGCTTGTGGTGAGTCGGGGTGTCTATGGTTAAAATCAATAAAGTTTAATGGTCATTATTAGGAGAGTCCTATAACCTCTGAAATGTGTTGTCTCTGCTCTTCCTAATACCTATAAAAGTCAAACATTCTGTCTATGGGTAATTTATGTCACTTCTATCGTTATCCTAGTAGTATCTAATTCGCCATATACTCATCTAATCCTTATAGTTGTGTAGTGGTAGTGGTAGTGGGTTGTCCTACCTATGATAAATGGAAGCCTCTATAGATGGGTTTTTGGTAATATTGGTCTATAGAGGAGGTAGGGTGGTTAAGAAGGTTGTATATATGGTGTCCTATCTAGTTGGAGGTAGAGTATTCTATAAATAATAAATATCTATACGGATAGTAAATGATGGTCGTAACGAAGATTTAATTATGGAGTCTAATTGGACAACTTAAAGGTTATAGGTAGAGTAAGTCAACAATATAATTTGTTGTAAAGATAATGTGTAGTGTGATCTAAAAAGGAATCTTAAATTTGTGGTAGTTGGTGTTGTTCAAAAATTATTATAGATTGTGATTTGTTGTCAAAATGGTGGTAACTACTAATAAAGTGCAGTTAGGTGTGCGTTTGTGGTATGGTGCGGTGTGTGTCCTTATTGGAATTCTTCTAATTCAATAGTTGTAGGCAAGGTTGGAGAAAAAAAAAAAAAGTATGATTCTTATTATGGTAACACTCTAACGGTAAAGATGACTAGGTGTCTAAATATGTTAGAATTATTTGTGGTAAGTTATGGTGTCTATAGTATTGTTTGTGAAGTTGTTGTCAATAATAAGTTAATGTTGAAAAGTTTGTTAGTCTAAATGGACTTCTAAAAAGTGGTAGGTTGTATGTTGGTGGAGTCTGTTACTAATGGATCATACTCAACAAACTAAATCTGTCAACAACAACCTAAACACACAATACATCTAATTCATCCTACCATAGGTAGTATATTTGAGGTAGTGGTTTCAACAGTATCTATAGATTGATGGTAGTGGTGGTCTATGGTATCTATTATTTTAGTGTGTAGTGTGTGACATGGTATCGATAAATTTGGTAGTGGTTGTCAAATGGTATCTATAAGATTGAGGTAGTTTGTGTCTATGGTAGCTTATAGTTATGGAAATAGTGTCTATAGTTAGTAGGTAGAGTGTGTATATGGTGTACTATAGTTGTGAAGAGTTAGTCTATATTTATCTATAGTTTGTGGTATTGTTTGTCCTAAGGTAATCTATCTTGTGGTATGTTGTCTATAGTTGTGGTAGTGGTGACAAGTTATCAATAATTTGTGTAAGAGGTGTCTATAGTAATGAGGTAGTGGTTGTCTAGTTATCTCTATAGTTTTGGTAGTGGGTGTCTATGAACTATAGTAGTGGCAGTGGTGTTCCATGGTATCTATTAGTTGTGGTAGATGGTGTCTATAGTATAGTGTAGTGGTGTCTATAGTTTGAGGAAGTTGGTGTCTATAGTTGTGGTAGTGTTGTCCTATGGTATCTATAGTTGTGTATATAGGTGTCCTATGTTGATCTAAAAGTTTGTGGTAGTGGAGTCTATGGAAGCTAAATTGTGGTAATAGTGTAATCTATTGATGGTAGAGTTGAATGTATCTATAGTTGTGATAGTGGTGTCTATATTATCAATAGTGATGTGGTCAAAGGTCCATCAAAGCTTCGTTGGTGTTTGTGTGGCAATATTTTACAAATTTCCAGCTCTTTAAATTTAAACTGCTACGCAGCGACGTAAATGTCTGCGCGGCCGCACAGCCACGCTGCTTAAAGGGAACATTGGTGTTAATAGTGAGTATAAAGTAAACATCAGTGTGATAGTAAGCAAGTCAGATGATCTCATAGTTGTTAGTGGACCGTTACATGAGTCTATAGTTTTTTAGTTTGGATGTTAAGAGGCATTAAAGTTGCTGTAGTGCTGCGTGGGGACACCTAAATGAGGTGTGAAGGGACTTAAACATTTGGGAAATGAATTTGGTGTTCATTTAGATAATATTCTAAAAAGTAGGTGTCTGATACGTGTTCTGGTCTGTGTGAGTGGTGAGTTGTGTGTGCGGGGAGGGCAAGAGCTACAGTCATTTCTTAGTCATCAAAATCCGAGTTTATCCTAACTGGCGTTAATTAGCTTCAGTAAGATATTTGGTTTGTGGGGGTTCTTTGCTGATGTGAAAAATGGCCTTGACCATCTTGAGCCAGAACTCGTCAAGAGGTGGCAATTCCTCTTTACTGTAGATAGCCTTACGTTAAGGTAACGACACTGGAGCACCTTTTTACCTTTCTTTAGACTCTGCGATTCTCTCCTAATTCAAAGTTAACAATACATTTGCGTTGTTTTGTTAAAATTAAAAATGAAAATTAAACAATAAAACATGAGGTATCGTGCATTTGACTGAGATAAACCAAACCGTACCTTTTCTTTAATTGACCTTCCCTTAAAAAAATAGATGAATCCACCACAGATTTGGGCTCTGAGTTAGGGAAACACACCCAAACGGTGGTGCGGCTAGAAATGATCCGACAGATTCACCGAGCTGCTAAGCGAAACTTACCTAACCACTGCCGTCATACTTGACATAAGACTCTTGAGCCATCCCAATATTGTTTATCTTTTGTGAAATATCAAATAGTGGTACAAATCACTTTTGTTAGACCACTGTTCACATTAGTGGTACTAAACACCCCCCCTTTTGTAAAGACTACTGTACACCAGTCGTGGTACTAATCACTTTATTGTTAAGACAACTGTAACACATTAGTGGTACAAATCACTTTATTAAGACCACTTGTACACAGAAGTGTTACTAATCTCGTAATTAAGACCACTGTACACAGTATTGGTACTAATCACTTTGTAAGCAACAGTACACAGTAGTGGTACTAATCACTTTTGTAAGACAACTGAACACAGTAGAGGTACAATCACTTTTGTAAGAACAACTGTACACAGTAGTGATACTATCACTTTATGTAAGACAACTGTAACACAGTAAGTAGTTACTAATCACTATTTGTAATACAACAGTACACAGTATTGGTACTAAACACATTTGTAAAGACCACTGGTACACAGTATTGGTACTAAACAGCTTTATTTGTAAGACACCTGTACACAGTAGTGTTACAAATCACTTTGTAAGACAACGTACACAGTAAGTGGTAATAATCACTTTTGTAATACAACTGTACACATTAGTGGGTTAACTTAATCCCTTTTGTAAGACCACTGTACACAGTATTGGAACTAATCTCTTTGTAATGACACGCTGTATCACATTAGTGGTACTAAACCATTTTGTAAGACCACTGTACACATGAATTGGTACGAATCTCTATTAGTAAGACCCTGTACACATTAGTGGACTATCCCTTTTACAGATAACTGTACACAGTAGTGGTACTATTCACTATTTGTAAAACAACTGTAACATTAGAGTGGTACTAAATCACTTTTGTAAGACCACTGTACCATTATTGATACTAATCACTTTTGTAAGAACAACTGTTCACAATAGGGTACTATCACTTTTGAAAGACAACATGTAACACAGAAGTAGGTACTACTCACTTTTGTAAAGCCAACTGACACATAAGTGGACTAATCACTTTGTAAGACCACTGTACTCATCTGGTACTATCACTTTTGTAAGCAACTGTATACAGTAGTGGTAACTAATCACTTTTGTAATACCTCTGTACACAGTAGTGGGGTACTAAATCTCTTTTGTAAGACAACTGTTAAAATGTAGTGGTATAATCACTTTTGTAAGGTCAACTGTACTCCAGTAGTTGGTTACTAATCACTTTGTATAAGACAACTGTTCACAGTAGTAGTACAAATCACTTTTGTATAAGACCACTGTACACAGTTGGAGTGGTCTACTAATCACTTTGTAAGATCCAACTGTACACAGTAGTGGTACTAATCACTTTGGTAAGACCACTGTACACAGAGTTGTGGTACCAAATTCACTTTTGTAAGACAACTGTACAGTTTGTAGTCGTGGTACTAATCAGCTTTATGTAAGACAACTGTACAAATTAGCGATACTACTCCTTTTGTAAGACACTGTTATCATTAAGACTCTATTTGTTACTTTGAACACACTTAATTTACACATGTAGATACTGATTCTGTACATATATTTTTAAATGTCACGTAAAAAACAAAAGAAAATAACAAAATACTAAACTTATAGAAATTCGTATTATGTATATAAGAGATATATAATATGTCCTCAGTTTAGATCCTTTGTCGGGGAGGTTTATTTTTTTAAATGACCATATGACTGAGATGATATAATTAACACCCGGTATATTTTTACGGCAATATTTTATATAGCCTTGTATCCATGAACGAACTGTGATTAGATGGTTCTATCACGTATGAAGGAAAACTGTGATATTTTAAGTCTTGTTGTGTTATAAGCGGCCGTTTGCAGTGACTCACAAAGCTCTTGCACAAATGATACTTGTTGGTTGTACGTGCTGGTCTTTGACAAATCATTATACAGTCGTATCGCAGATAAAATGGGCATCTTATGGGAGTCTTTTTTCTTTCAAAAATTCTGGTTCTCCTCTTAAAGACTGCGTTCTTCACATCTTGTGCCCATACACTTATGTATACTGTAGATGTGTTTAATTTGCAAAGAATTGTGTTTAAGAAATGAGCCGTAATAGAAGAAGTTGTATCGCTATGGGCTGACTCAATAAATGCGACACGCGATATTATTTTGCCTAATTTTTAAAAAAACAAAAAAAAAAACCAGACCGGTATATTTGAATGTGAGCATAAACAAAGAACGAAGACAAAAAAAAAAAAAAAAAAAAAAAAAAAAAAAAAAAAAGAAAAGAATACTTAAACGGTCCCCCCCACTTTCAGTTAGCATATTCGCCCCCCCCCCCCCCCTACCCCCCCCCCCTCCCCCCCCCCCCCCCCCCCCCTCCCCCCCCCCCCCCCCCACCCCGCCCCCCCCCCCCCAATATTTTTGTTAAATACCCCCCCCCCCCCCCCCCCCGCCCCCCCCCCCCCCTCTAACCCCTCCGAAGCCCACCCCCCCCCCCCCCCCCCCCCCCCCCCCCCTCCCCCCCCCCCTACCCACACCCCCCCCCCCCCCCCCCCTTCAACGAGTTCAATACATAATACCAATTTGTTACCCCCCCCCCCCCCCCCTCCCCCCCCCCCCCCCCCCCCCCCCGCCCACCGCCAAACCCCCACCCCCCTCCCCCCCCCTCTCCCCCCCCCCCCCCCCCCCCCCCCCCCCCCCCCCCCCCCCCTCATACGAACCCTCCCCCCCCCCCCCCCCCCCCCCCCCCACCCCCCCCCCCCCCCCCCCCCCGCCCCCCCCCCCCCCCCCCCCCCCCCTCCCCCAAGCACACCCCTAGGTACATATGTGTACTGACACTCTTCGGCAATACCCACCCCCCCCAAAGTAAAACCCGCCACCCCCCCCCCCCCCCCCCCCCCACCCACCCGCCCCCCCCCCCCCACCGCCCCCCCCCCCCCCCCCACCCCCCCACCCCCCCCCCCCCCCCCCCCCCCCCACCCCCCCCCCCGTCCTCCCCCCCCCCCCCCGTCCCACCCCCCCCCCCCCGCCCCCCCCACCCCCCCCCAACCGCCCCCCCCCCCCCCCCGCCCCCCCCCCCCCCCCCCCGCCCCCCCCCCCCCACCCCAAGCATTCCCCCCCCCCCCCCCCCCCCCCCCCCTCCCCCCCCCGAATCTGTCCTCAGCTCTCCCCGTCTGACACCTGGACCCAAACCCCACCCACCGCCCCCTCACCCCCCCCCCCCCCCCCCCACAGATCTGGTATCTCGCAGCCCGACCACCACGTAACCCCCCCCCCCCCCCCCAAACCCCCCCCCCCCCCCCACTTTATTAAGGTCACACTCCCCGCAACAACCCCCCCCCCCCCCCCCACCCCCCCGCCCGACCACGGATTTCATTTATCGTCCCCCCCCCCCCCCCCCCCCCCCCCCCCCCCCCCCCCCTACCCCACCCCCCCCCTTTCTTTTACCACCCCCCCCTCCACCCCAACCCCCCCCTCCAATTGTGCGTTGCAACGACCCCCCCCCCCCCGCCCCCCCTCCACCCACCCCCCCCCCCCACCTTCACCCCCCCCCCCTCCCCCCCCCCCCCCCAGTTTACGTTCTCCCCCCCACCCCCCCCCCCCCCCCCCCAACCCCCCCCCCCCCCCCCCCCCCCCCCCCCATGTCATGTTCGCCTATTTAATTCCCCCCCCCCCCCCCCCCCCCCTTCTATATGTGCCCCCCCCCCCACCCCGCCCCCCCCCCCACCCCCCCCCCCCCCCCCCCCCCCCGGAATACCCCCCGCCCCCCCCCACCCCCCCCTTCAGCATCCCCCCCCCCCCCCCCCCCCCCCCCCCCCCCCCCCCCCCCACTCCCTGCCCCCCCCTCCCCCTCCCGCCCCCCCCCCCCCGGCCCCCCCCCCCCCCCCCACCCCCCCCCCCCCCCCCCCACCCCCCCCCCCACCCCCCCCGCCCCCCTACCCCCCAGCCCGCCCACCCCACCCTCTCCCCCCCCCCCCCCCCCCCCCCCCCCTCCCCCCCTCCCCCCCCCCCCGCCCCCCCCCCCCCCCCCCCAACCCCCCCCCCCTCCCGCCCCCCCCCCCCCCCCCCCCCCCCTCCCCCCCCCCCCCCCGCCCCCCCCCGCCCCTGCCGCCCCGCCCCCCCCCCCCCGCCCCCCCGCCCCCCCCCCCCCCCCCCCCCACCCCCTCCCCCCCCCCCCCCCCTTTGTGGAACCCCTCCCCCCCCCCCCCCCCCCCCTGCCCCCCCCCCCCCCCCCTACCCCCCCCCCCCCCCCCCTCCCCGCCCCACCCCCCCTACCCCCCTACCCCCCCCCCCCCCCCCGCCCCCCCCCCCACCCCCCACCACCCCCCCCCACCCTCCCTCATCTCCCCCCCCCCGCCCCACCCCCCACCCCCCCCAC